>OY726523.1:43722878-43998049 GCA_963383655.1 Bathymodiolus septemdierum | reverse complement strand
AAACAAGAGAGAAAAGCTCGTCAAAGAGTCCAAAAACAAGAGAGAAAAGCTCGTCAAAGAGTCCAAAAACAAGAGAGAAAAGCTCGTCAAAGAGTCCAAAACAAGAGAGAAAAGCTCGTCAAAGAGTCCAAAAACAAGAGAGAAAAGCCTCGTCAAAGAGTCCAAAACAAGAGAGAAAAGCTCGTCAAAGAGTCCAAAAACAAGAGAGAAAAGCTCGTCAAAGAGTCCAAAACAAGAGAGAAAAGCTCGTCAAAGAGTCCAAAACAAGAGAGAAAAGCTCGTCAAAGAGTCCAAAACAAGAGAGAAAGACTCGTCAAAGAGTCCAAAACAAGAGAGAAAAGCTCGTCAAAGAGTCCAAAAACAAGAGAGAAAAGCTCGTCAAAGAGTCCAAAACAAGAGAGAAAAGCTCGTCAAAGAGTCCAAAACAAGAGAGAAAAACTCGTCAAAGAGTCCAAAACAAGAGAGAAAAGCTCGTCAAAGAGTCCAAAAACAAGAGAGAAAAGCTCGTCAAAGAGTCCAAAACAAGAGACAAAAGCTCGTCAAAGAGTCCAAAACAAGAGAGAAAAGCTCGTCAAAGAGTCCAAAACAAGAGAGAAAGGCTCGTTAAAAAGTCCAAAGCAAGAGAGAAAAGCTCGTCAAAGAGTCCAAAAACAAGAGAGAAAAGCTCGTCAAAGAGTCCAAAACAAGAGAGAAAAGCTCGTCAAAGAGTCCAAAAACAAGAGAGAAAAGCTCGTCAAAGAGTCCAAAAACAAGAGAGAATAGCTCGTCAAAGAGTCCAAAACAAGAGAGAAAAGCTCGTCAAAGAGTCCAAAACAAGAGAGAAAAGCTCGTCAAAGAGTCCAAAACAAGAGAGAAAGGCTCGTCAAAGAGTCCAAAACAAGAGAGAAAAGCTCGTCAAAGAGTCCAAAAACAAGAGAGAAAAACTCGTCAAAGAGTCCAAAACAAGAGAGAAAAGCTCGTCAAAGAGTCCAAAACAAGAGAGAAAAGCTCGTCAAAGAGTCCAAAACAAGAGAGAAAAGCTCGTCAAAGAGTCCAAAATAAGAGAGAAAGGCTCGTCAAAGAGTCCAAAACAAGAGAGAAAAGCTCGTCAAAGAGTCCAAAACAAGAGAGAAAAGCTCGTCAAAGAGTCCAAAACAAGAGAGAAAAGCTCGTCAAAGAGTCCAAAACAAGAGAGAAAAGCTCGTCAAAGAGTCCAAAACAAGAGAGAAAAGCTCGTCAAAGAGTTCAAAACAAGAGAGAAAAGCTCGTCAAAGAGTCCAAAACAAGAGAGAAAGGCTCGTCAAAGAGCCCAAAACAAGAGAGAAAAGCTCGTCAAAGAGTCCAAAACAAGAGAGAAAAGCTCGTCAAAGAGTCCAAAACAAGAGAGAAAGGCTCGTCAAAGAGTCCAAAACAAGAGAGAAAAGCTCGTCAAAGAGTCCAAAACAAGAGAGAAAAGCTCGTCAAAGAGTCCAAAACAAGAGAGAAAGGCTCGTCAAAGAGTCCAAAACAAGAGAGAAAAGCTCGTCAAAGAGTCCAAAAACAAGAGAGAAAAGCTCGTCAAAGAGTCCAAAACAAGAGAGAAAAGCTCGTCAAAGAGTCCAAAACAAGAGAGAAAAGCTCGTCAAAGAGTCCAAAACAAGAGAGAAAGGCTCGTCAAAGAGTCCAAAACAAGAGAGGAAAGCTCGTCAAAGAGTCCAAAAACAAGAGAGAAAAGCTCGTCAAAGAGTCCAAAACAAGAGAGAAAAGCTCATCAAAGAGTCCAAAACAAGAGAGAAAAGCTCGTCAAAGAGTCCAAAACAAGAGAGAAAAGCTCGTCAAAGAGTCCAAAACAAGAGAGAAAGGCTCGTCAAAGAGTCCAAAACAAGAGAGAAAAGCTCGTCAAAGAGTCTAAACATGAGAGAAAAGCTCGTCAAAGCAAAGAGTCCAAAATAAGATAGAAAAGCTCGCCAAAGAGTCAAAAACAAGAGAGAAAAGCTCGTCAAAGGGTCTAAACATGAGAGAAAAGCTCGTCAAAGCAAAGAGTCCAAAATAAGATAGAAAAGCTCGCCAAA
The DNA here is from genome assembly GCA_963383655.1 of Bathymodiolus septemdierum. Classification (NCBI taxonomy): domain Eukaryota; kingdom Metazoa; phylum Mollusca; class Bivalvia; order Mytilida; family Modiolidae; genus Bathymodiolus; species Bathymodiolus septemdierum. The sequence continues at coordinate 43,996,019 of OY726523.1, read as the reverse complement.
GAGTCCAAAACAAGAGAGAAAAGCTCGTCAAAGAGTCCAAAAACAAGAGAGAAAAGCTCGTCAAAGAGTCCAAAACAGGTGGGAAAAGCTCGCCAAAGAGTTCAAAACAAGAAAGAAAAGCCTCGTCAAAGAGTTCAAAACAAGAGAGAAAAGCCTCGTCAAAGAGTTCAAAGCAAGAGAGAAAAGCCTCGTCAAAGAGTTCAAAACAAGAGAGAAAGGCCTCGTCAAAGAGTCCAAAACAAGAGAGGAAAGCTCGTCAAAGAGTCCAAAAACAAGAGAGAAAAGCTCGTCAAAGAGTCCAAAACAAGAGAGAAAGGTTCGTCAAAGAGTCCAAAACAAGAGAGAAAAGCTCGTCAAAGAGTTCAAAACAAGAGAGGAAAGCCTCGTCAAAGAGTTCAAAACAAGAGAGAAAAGCTCGTCAAAGAGTCCAAAACAAGAGAGAAAAGCTTGTCAAAGAGTCCAAAACAAGAGAGAAAAGCTCGTCAAAGAGTCCAAAACAAGAGAGAAAGGTTCGTCAAAGAGTCCAAAACAAGAGAGAAAAGCTCGTCAAAGAGTCCAAAACAAGAGAGAAAAGCTCGTCAAAGAGTCCAAAACAAGAGAGAAAGGCTCGTCAAAAAGTCCAAAACAAGAGAGAAAAGCTCGTCAAAGAGTCCAAAACAAGAGAGAAAGGCTCGTCAAAAAGTCCAAAACAAGAGAGAAAAGCTCGTCAAAGAGTCCAAAAACAAGAGAGAAAAGCTCGTCAAAGAGTCCAAAAACAAGAGAGAAAAGCTCGTCAAAGAGTCCAAAACAAGAGAGAAAAGCTCGTCAAAGAGTCCAAAAACAAGAGAGAAAAGCCTCGTCAAAGAGTCCAAAACAAGAGAGAAAAGCTCGTCAAAGAGTCCAAAAACAAGAGAGAAAAGCTCGTCAAAGAGTCCAAAACAAGAGAGAAAAGCTCGTCAAAGAGTCCAAAACAAAAGAGAAAAGCTCGTCAAAGAGTCCAAAACAAGAGAGAAAAGCTCGTCAAAGAGTCCAAAAACAAGAGAGAAAATCTCGTCAAAGAGTCCAAAACAAGAGAGAAAAGCTCATCAAAGAGTCCAAAACAAGAGAGAAAAGCTCGTCAAAGAGTCCAAAACAAGAGAGAAAAGCTCGTCAAAGAGTCCAAAACAAAAGAGAAAAGCTCGTCAAAGAGTCCAAAACAAGAGAGAAAGGCTCGTCAAAGAGTCCAAAACAAGAGAGAAAAGCTCGTCAAAGAGTCTAAACATGAGAGAAAAGCTCGTCAAAGCAAAGAGTCCAAAATAAGATAGAAAAGCTCGCCAAAGAGTCCAAAACAAGAGAGAAAAGCTCGTCAAAGAGTCAAAACATGAGAGAAAAGCTCGTCAAAGCAAAGAGTCCAAAATAAGATAGAAAAGCTCGCCAAAGAGTCCAAAACAAGAGAGAAAAGCTCGTCAAAGAGTCCAAAAACAAGAGAGAAAAGCTCGTCAAAGAGTCCAAAACAAGAAGGAAAAGCTCGCCAAAGAGTTCAAAACAAGAAAGAAAAGCCTCGTCAAAGAGTTCAAAACAAGAGAGAAAAGCCTCGTCAAAGAGTTCAAAACAAGAGAGAAAGGCCTCGTCAAAGAGTCCAAAACAAGAGAGAAAAGCTTCGTCAAAGAGTCCAAAACAAGAGAGAAAAGCTCGTCAAAGAGTTCAAAACAAGAGAGGAAAGCCTCGTCAAAGAGTTCAAAACAAGAGAGAAAAGCTCGTCAAAGAGTCCAAAACAAGAGAGAAAAGCTTGTCAAAGAGTCCAAAACAAGAGAGAAAAGCTCGTCAAAGAGTCCAAAACAAGAGAGAAAGGTTCGTCAAAGAGTCCAAAACAAGAGAGAAAAGCTCGTCAAAGAGTCCAAAACAAGAGAGAAAAACTCGTCAAAGAGTCCAAAACAAGAGAGAAAAGCTCGTCAAAGAGTCCAAAACAAGAGAGAAAAGCTCGTCAAAGAGTCCAAAAACAAGAGAGAAAAGCTCGTCAAAGAGTCCAAAACAAGAGAGAAAAGCTCGTCAAAGAGTCCAAAAACAAGAGAGAAAGGCTCGTCAAAGAGTCCAAAACAAGAGAGAAAAGCTCGTTAAAAAGTCCAAAACAAGAGAGAAAAGCTCGTCAAAGAGTCCAAAACAAGAGAGAAAGGCTCGTCAAAAAGTCCAAAACAAGAGAGAAAAGCTCGTCAAAGAGTCCAAAAACAAGAGAGAAAAGCTCGTCAAAGAGTCCAAAAACAAGAGAGAAAAGCTCGTCAAAGAGTCCAAAACAAGAGAGAAAAGCTCGTGAAAGAGTCCAAAAACAAGAGAGAAAAGCCTCGTCAAAGAGTTCAAAACAAGAGAGAAAAGCTCGTCAAAGAGTCCAAAAACAAGAGAGAAAAGCTCGTCAAAGAGTCCAAAACAAGAGAGAAAAGCTCGTCAAAGAGTCCAAAACAAGAGAGAAAAGCTCGTCAAAGAGTCCAAAACAAGAGAGAAAGGCTCGTCAAAGAGTCCAAAACGAGAGAGAAAAGCTCGTCAAAGAGTCCAAAAACAAGAGAGAAAAGCTCGTCAAAGAGTCCAAAACAAGAGACAAAAGCTCGTCAAAGAGTCCAAAACAAGAGAGAAAAGCTCGTCAAAGAGTCCAAAACAAGAGAGAAAAGCTCGTCAAAGAGTCCAAAACAAGAGAGAAAGGCTCGTCAAAGAGTCCAAAACAAGAGAGAAAAGCTCGTGAAAGAGTCCAAAAACAAGAGAGAAAAGCCTCGTCAAAGAGTCCAAAACAAGAGAGAAAAGCTCGCCAAAGAGTTCAAAACAAGAAAGAAAAGCCTCGTCAAAGAGTTCAAAACAAGAGAGAAAAGCCTCGTCAAAGAGTTCAAAGCAAGAGAGAAAAGCCTCGTCAAAGAGTTCAAAACAAGAGAGAAAGGCCTCGTCAAAGAGTCCAAAACAAGAGAGAAAAGCTTCGTCAAAGAGTCCAAAACAAGAGAGAAAAGCTCGTCAAAGAGTTCAAAACAAGAGAGGAAAGCCTCGTCAAAGAGTTCAAAACAAGAGAGAAAAGCTCGTCAAAGAGTCCAAAACAAGAGAGAAAAGCTTGTCAAAGAGTCCAAAACAAGAGAGAAAAGCTCGTCAAAGAGTCCAAAACAAGAGAGAAAGGTTCGTCAAAGAGTCCAAAACAAGAGAGAAAAGCTCGTCAAAGAGTCCAAAACAAGAGAGAAAAACTCGTCAAAGAGTCCAAAACAAGAGAGAAAAGCTCGTCAAAGAGTTCAAAACAAGAGAGAAAAGCTCGTCAAAGAGTCCAAAACAAGAGAGAAAAGCTTGTCAAAGAGTCCAAAACAAGAGAGAAAAGCTCGTCAAAGAGTCCAAAACAAGAGAGAGAAAGGTTCGTCAAAGAGTCCAAAACAAGAGAGAAAAGCTCGTCAAAGAGTCCAAAACAAGAGAGAAAAACTCGTCAAAGAGTCCAAAACAAGAGAGAAAAGCTCGTCAAAGAGTCAAAAACAAGAGAGAAAAGCTCGTCAAAGAGTCCAAAAACAAGAGAGAAAAGCTCGTCAAAGAGTCCAAAACAAGAGAGAAAAGCTCGTCAAAGAGTCCAAAACAAGAGAGAAAAGCTCGTCAAAGAGTCCAAAACAAGAGAGAAAAGCTCGTCAAAAGAGTCCAAAACAAGAGAGAAAAGCTTCGTCAAAGAGTCCAAAACAAGAGAGAAAAGGCTCGTCAAAGAGTCCAAAACAAGAGAGAAAAGCTCGTCAAAGAGTCCAAAAACAAGAGAGAAAAGCTCGTCAAAGAGTCCAAAACAAGAGAGAAAAGCTCGTCAAAGAGTCCAAAACAAGAGAGAAAAGCTCGTCAAAGAGTCCAAAAACAAGAGAGAAAAGCTCGTCAAAGAGTCCAAAACAAGAGAGAAAAGCTCGTCAAAGAGTCCAAAAACAAGAGAGAAAAGCTCGTCAAAGAGTCCAAAACAAGAGAGAAAAGCTCGTCAAAGAGTCCAAAACAAGAGAGAAAAGCTCGTCAAAGAGTCCAAAACAAGAGAGAAAGGCTCGTCAAAGAGTCCAAAACAAGAGAGAAAAGCTCGTCAAAGAGTCCAAAACAAGAGAGAAAAGCTCGTCAAAGAGTCCAAAACAAGAGAGAAAAGCTCGTCAAAGAGTCCAAAACAAGAGAGAAAAGCTCGTCAAAGAGTCCAAAACAAGAGAGAAAAGCTCGTCAAAGAGTCCAAAACAAGAGAGAAAGGCTCGTCAAAGAGTCCAAAACAAGAGAGAAAAGCTCGTGAAAGAGTCCAAAAACAAGAGAGAAAAGCCTCGTCAAAGAGTCCAAAACAAGAGAGAAAAGCTCGTCAAAGAGTTCAAAACAAGAAAGAAAAGCTCGTCAAAGAGTTCAAAACAAGAGAGAAAAGCCTCGTCAAAGAGTTCAAAGCAAGAGAGAAAAGCCTCGTCAAAGAGTTCAAAACAAGAGAGAAAGGCCTCGTCAAAGAGTCCAAAACAAGAGAGAAAAGCTTCGTCAAAGAGTCCAAAACAAGAGAGAAAAGCTCGTCAAAGAGTTCAAAACAAGAGAGGAAAGCCTCGTCAAAGAGTTCAAAACAAGAGAGAAAAGCTCGTCAAAGAGTCCAAAACAAGAGAGAAAAGCTTGTCAAAGAGTCCAAAACAAGAGAGAAAAGCTCGTCAAAGAGTCCAAAACAAGAGAGAAAGGGTTCGTCAAAGAGTCCAAAACAAGAGAGAAAAGCTCGTCAAAGAGTCCAAAACAAGAGAGAAAAGCTCGTCAAAGAGTCCAAAACAAGAGAGAAAAGCTCGTCAAAGAGTCCAAAACAAGAGAGAAAAGCTCGTCAAAGAGTCCAAAAACAAGAGAGAAAAGCTCGTCAAAGAGTCCAAAACAAGAGAGAAAAGCTCGTCAAAGAGTCCAAAAACAAGAGAGAAAGGCTCGTCAAAGAGTCCAAAACAAGAGAGAAAAGCTCGTTAAAAAGTCCAAAACAAGAGAGAAAAGCTCGTCAAAGAGTCCAAAACAAGAGAGAAAGGCTCGTCAAAAGTCCAAAACAAGAGAGAAAAGCTCGTCAAAGAGTCCAAAAACAAGAGAGAAAAGCTCGTCAAAGAGTCCAAAAACAAGAGAGAAAAGCTCGTCAAAGAGTCCAAAACAAGAGAGAAAAGCTCGTGAAAGAGTCCAAAAACAAGAGAGAAAAGCCTCGTCAAAGAGTCCAAAACAAGAGAGAAAAGCTCGTCAAAGAGTCCAAAAACAAGAGAGAAAAGCTCGTCAAAGAGTCCAAAACAAGAGAGAAAAGCTCGTCAAAGAGTCCAAAACAAGAGAGAAAAGCTCGTCAAAGAGTCCAAAACAAGAGAGAAAGGCTCGTCAAAGAGTCCAAAACGAGAGAGAAAAGCTCGTCAAAGAGTCCAAAAACAAGAGAGAAAAGCTCGTCAAAGAGTCCAAAACAAGAGACAAAAGCTCGTCAAAGAGTCCAAAACAAGAGAGAAAAGCTCGTCAAAGAGTCCAAAACAAGAGAGAAAAGCTCGTCAAAGAGTCCAAAACAAGAGAGAAAGGCTCGTCAAAGAGTCCAAAACAAGAGAGAAAAGCTCGTGAAAGAGTCCAAAAACAAGAGAGAAAAGCCTCGTCAAAGAGTCCAAAACAAGAGAGAAAAGCTCGTCAAAGAGTCCAAAAACAAGAGAGAAAAGCTCGTCAAAGAGTCCAAAACAAGAAGGAAAAGCTCGCCAAAGAGTTCAAAACAAGGAAGAAAAGCCTCGTCAAAGAGTTCAAAACAAGAGAGAAAAGCCTCGTCAAAGAGTTCAAAGCAAGAGAGAAAAGCCTCGTCAAAGAGTTCAAAACAAGAGAGAAAGGCCTCGTCAAAGAGTCCAAAACAAGAGAGAAAAGCTTCGTCAAAGAGTCCAAAACAAGAGAGAAAAGCTCGTCAAAGAGTTCAAAACAAGAGAGGAAAGCCTCGTCAAAGAGTTTAAAACAAGAGAGAAAAGCTCGTCAAAGAGTCCAAAACAAGAGAGAAAAGCTTGTCAAAGAGTCCAAAACAAGAGAGAAAAGCTCGTCAAAGAGTCCAAAACAAGAGAGAAAGGTTCGTCAAAGAGTCCAAAACAAGAGAGAAAAGCTCGTCAAAGAGTCCAAAACAAGAGAGAAAAACTCGTCAAAGAGTCCAAAACAAGAGAGAAAAGCTCGTCAAAGAGTCCAAAACAAGAGAGAAAAGCTCGTCAAAGAGTCCAAAAACAAGAGAGAAAAGCTCGTCAAAGAGTCCAAAACAAGAGAGAAAAGCTCGTCAAAGAGTCCAAAAACAAGAGAGAAAGGCTCGTCAAAGAGTCCAAAACAAGAGAGAAAGGCTCGTTAAAAAGTCCAAAACAAGAGAGAAAAGCTCGTCAAAGAGTCCAAAACAAGAGAGAAAGGCTCGTCAAAAAGTCCAAAACAAGAGAGAAAAGCTCGTCAAAGAGTCCAAAAACAAGAGAGAAAAGCTCGTCAAAGAGTCCAAAAACAAGAGAGAAAAGCTCGTCAAAGAGTCCAAAACAAGAGAGAAAAGCTCGTGAAAGAGTCCAAAAACAAGAGAGAAAAGCCTCGTCAAAGAGTCCAAAACAAGAGAGAAAAGCTCGTCAAAGAGTCCAAAAACAAGAGAGAAAAGCTCGTCAAAGAGTCCAAAACAAGAGAGAAAAGCTCGTCAAAGAGTCCAAAACAAGAGAGAAAAGCTCGTCAAAGAGTCCAAAACAAGAGAGAAAGGCTCGTCAAAGAGTCCAAAACAAGAGAGAAAAGCTCGTCAAAGAGTCCAAAAACAAGAGAGAAAAGCTCGTCAAAGAGTCCAAAACAAGGGAGAAAAGCTCGTCAAAGAGTCCAAAACAAGAGAGAAAAGCTCGTCAAAGAGTCCAAAACAAGAGAGAAAAGCTCGTCAAAGAGTCCAAAAACAAGAGAGAAAAGCTCGTCAAAGAGTCCAAAACAAGAGACAAAAGCTCGTCAAAGAGTCCAAAACAAGAGAGAAAAGCTCGTCAAAGAGTCCAAAACAAGAGAGAAAGGCTCGTTAAAAAGTCCAAAACAAGAGAGAAAAGCTCGTCAAAGAGTCCAAAACAAGAGAGAAAAGCTCGTCAAAGAGTCCAAAAACAAGAGAGAAAAGATCGTCAAAGAGTCCAAAAACAAGAGAGAAAAGCTCGTCAAAGAGTCCAAAACAAGAGAGAAAAGCTCGTCAAAGAGTCCAAAACAAGAGAGAAAGGCTCGTCAAAGAGTCCAAAACAAGAGAGAAAAGCTCGTCAAAGAGTCCAAAAACAAGAGAGAAAAGCTCGTCAAAGAGTCCAAAACAAGAGAGAAAAGCTCGTCAAAGAGTCCAAAACAAGAGAGAAAAGCCTCGTCAAAGAGTTCAAAACAAGAGAGAAAAGCCTCGTCAAAGAGTTCAAAACAAGAGAGAAAGGCCTCGTCAAAGAGTCCAAAACAAGAAAGAAAAGCTCGTCAAAGAGTCCAAAAACAAGAGAGAAAAGCTCGTCAAAGAGTCCAAAACAAGAGAGAAAGGTTCGTCAAAGAGTCCAAAACAAGAGAGAAAAGCTCGTCAAAGAGTTCAAAACAAGAGAGAAAAGCTCGTCAAAGAGTCCAAAACAAGAGAGAAAAGCTCGTCAAAGAGTTCAAAACAAGAGAGAAAAGCTCGTCAAAGAGTTCAAAACAAGAGAGAAAAGCCTCGTAAAAGAGTCCAAAACAAGAGGGAAAAGCTCGCCAAAGAGTTCAAAACAAGAGAGAAAAGCCTCGTCAAAGAGTTCAAAACAAGAGAGAAAAGCCTCGTCAAAGAGTTCAAAACAAGAGAGAAAAACCTCGTCAAAGAGTTCAAAACAAGAGAGAAAGGCCTCGTCAAAGAGTCCAAAACAAGAGAGAAAAGCTCGTCAAAGAGTCCAAAAACAAGAGAGAAAAGCTCGTCAAAGAGTCCAAAACAAGAGAGAAAGGTTCGTCAAAGAGTCCAAAACAAGAGAGAAAAGCTTCGTCAAAGAGTTCAAAACAAGAGAGAAAAGCCTAGTCAAAGAGTTCAAAACAAGAGAGAAAAGCCTCGTCAAAGAGTTCAAAACAAGAGAGAAAGGTTCGTCAAAGAGTTCAAAACAAGAGAGAAAAGCCTCGTCAAAGAGTTCAAATCAAGAGAGAAAAGCTCGTCAAAGAGTCCAAAACAAGAGAGAAAAGCTTCGTCAAAGAGTTCAAATCAAGAGAGAAAAGCTTCGTCAAAGAGTTCAAAACAAGAGAGAAAAGCCTCGTCAAAGAGTTCAAAGCAAGAGAGAAAGGTTCGTCAAAGAGTTCAAAACAAGAGAGAAAAGCCTCGTCAAAGAGTCCAAAACAAGAGAGAAAGCATCATCAAAGAGTTCAAAACAAGAGAGAAAAGCTCGTCAAAGAGTTCAAAACAAGAAAGAAAAGTTTCGTCAAAGAGTTCAAAACAAGAGAGAAAGGCCTCGTCGAGTTCAAAACAAGAGAGAAAAGCTTCGTCAAAGAGTCCAAAAACAAGAGAGAAAAGCTCGTCAAAGAGTCCAAAACAAGAGAGAAAGGTTCGTCAAAGAGTCCAAAACAAGAGAGAAAAGCTTCGTCAAAGAGTTCAAAACAAGAGAGAAAAGCCTCGTCAAAGAGTTCAAAACAAGAGAGAAAAGCCTCGTCAAAGAGTTCAAAACAAGAGAGAAAGGTTCGTCAAAGAGTTCAAAATCAAGAGAGAAAAGCTTCGTCAAAGAGTCCAAAACAAGAGAGAAAAGCCTCGTCAAAGAGTTCAAAACAAGAGAGAAAGGTTCGTCAAAGAGTCCAAAACAAGAGAGAAAAGCCTCGTCAAAGAGTTCAAAACAAGAGAGAAAGGCCTCGTCAAAGAGTTCAAAACAAGAGAGAAAAGCTTCGTCAAAGAGTTCAAAACAAGAGAGAAAGCATCATCAAAGAGTTCAAAACAAGAGAGAAAGGTTTCGTCAAAGAGTTCAAAACAAGAGAGAAAAGCCTCGTCAAAGAGTTCAAAACAAGAGAGAAAGGTTCGTCAAAGAGTCCAAAAACAAGAGAGAAAGGCCTCGTCAAAGAGTTCAAAACAAGAGAGAAAGGCCTCGTCAAAGAGTTCAAAACAAGAGAGAAAAGACTCGTCAAAGAGTCCAAAAACAAGAGAGAAAAGCTTCGTCAAAGAGTTCAAAACAAGAGAGAAAAGCCTCGTCAAAGAGTTCAAAACAAGAGAGAAAAGCCTCGTGAAAGAGTTCAAAACAAGAGAGAAAGGCCTCGTCAAAGAGTTCAAAACAAGAGAGAAAGCATCATCAAAGAGTTCAAAACAAGAGAGAAAAGCTCGTCAAAGAGTCCAAAACAAGAGAGAAAAGCCTCGTCAAAGAGTCCAAAAACAAGAGAGAAAGCCTCGTCAAAGAGTTCAAAACAAGAGAGAAAAGCCTCGTCAAAGAGTCCAAAAACAAGAGAGAAAGCCTCGTCAAAGAGTTCAAAACAAGAGAGAAAGCATCATCAAAGAGTTCAAAACAAGAGAGAAAAGCCTCGTCAAAGAGTTCAAAACAAGAGAGGAAAGGCCTCGTCAAAGAGTTCAAAACAAGAGAGAAAAGCCTCGTCAAAGAGTTCAAAAACAAGAGAGAAAGCCTCGTCAAAGAGTTCAAAACAAGAGAGAAAAGCCTCGTCAAAGAGTTCAAAACAAGAGAGAAAGGCCTCGTCAAAGAGTTCAAAACAAGAGAGAAAGGCTTCGTCAAAGAGTTCAAAACAAGAGAGAAAGGCCTCGTCAAAGAGTCCAAAAACAAGAGAGAAAGGCCTCGTCAAAGAGTTCAAAACAAGAGAGAAAAGCTCGTCAAAGAGTCCAAAACAAGAGAGAAAAGCTTCGTCAAAGACTTCAAAACAAGAGAGAAAAGCTTCGTCAAAGAGTTCAAAACAAGAGAGAAAAGCCTCGTCAAAGAGTTCAAAGCAAGAGAGAAAGGTTCGTCAAAGAGTTCAAAACAAGAGAGAAAAGCCTCGTCAAAGAGTCCAAAACAAGAGAGAAAGCATCATCAAAGAGTTCAAAACAAGAGAGAAAAGCTCGTCAAAGAGTTCAAAACAAGAAAGAAAAGTTTCGTCAAAGAGTTCAAACAAGAGAGAAAGGCCTCGTCAAAGAGTTCAAAACAAGAGAGAAAAGCTTCGTCAAAGAGTCCAAAAACAAGAGAGAAAAGCTCGTCAAAGAGTCCAAAACAAGAGAGAAAGGTTCGTCAAAGAGTCCAAAACAAGAGAGAAAAGCTTCGTCAAAGAGTTCAAAACAAGAGAGAAAAGCCTCGTCAAAGAGTTCAAAACAAGAGAGAAAAGCCTCGTCAAAGAGTTCAAAACAAGAGAGAAAGGTTCGTCAAAGAGTTCAAATCAAGAGAGAAAAGCTTCGTCAAAGAGTTCAAAACAAGAGAGAAAGGTTCGTCAAAGAGTCCAAAACAAGAGAGAAAAGCTTCGTCAAAGAGTTCAAAACAAGAGAGAAAGGTTCGTCAAAGAGTCCAAAACAAGAGAGAAAAGCCTCGTCAAAGAGTTCAAAACAAGAGAGAAAGGCCTCGTCAAAGAGTTCAAAACAAGAGAGAAAAGCTTCGTCAAAGAGTCCAAAACAAGAGAGAAAGGTTCGTCAAAGAGTTCAAAACAAGAGAGAAAGCATCATCAAAGAGTTCAAAACAAGAGAGAAAGGTTCGTCAAAGAGTTCAAAACAAGAGAGAAAGGCCTCGTCAAAGAGTTCAAAACAAGAGAGAAAAGCTCGTCAAAGAGTTCAAAACAAGAAAGAAAAGTTTCGTCAAAGAGTTCAAAACAAGAGAGAAAGGCCTCGTCAAAGAGTTCAAAACAAGAGAGAAAAGCTTCGTCAAAGAGTCCAAAAACAAGAGAGAAAAGCTCGTCAAAGAGTCCAAAACAAGAGAGAAAGGTTCGTCAAAGAGTCCAAAACAAGAGAGAAAAGCTTCGTCAAAGAGTTCAAAACAAGAGAGAAAAGCCTCGTCAAAGAGTTCAAAACAAGAGAGAAAAGCCTCGTCAAAGAGTTCAAAACAAGAGAGAAAGGTTCGTCAAAGAGTTCAAATCAAGAGAGAAAAGCTTCGTCAAAGAGTCCAAAACAAGAGAGAAAAGCTTCGTCAAAGAGTTCAAAACAAGAGAGAAAAGCTCGTCAAAGAGTCCAAAAACAAGAGAGAAAGGCTCGTCAAAGAGTCCAAAACAAGAGAGAAAGGCTCGTTAAAAAGTCCAAAACAAGAGAGAAAAGCTCGTCAAAGAGTCCAAAACAAGAGAGAAAGGCTCGTCAAAAAGTCCAAAACAAGAGAGAAAAGCTCGTCAAAGAGTCCAAAAACAAGAGAGAAAAGCTCGTCAAAGAGTCCAAAAACAAGAGAGAAAAGCTCGTCAAAGAGTCCAAAACAAGAGAGAAAAGCTCGTGAAAGAGTCCAAAAACAAGAGAGAAAAGCCTCGTCAAAGAGTCCAAAACAAGAGAGAAAAGCTCGTCAAAGAGTCCAAAAACAAGAGAGAAAAGCTCGTCAAAGAGTCCAAAACAAGAGAGAAAAGCTCGTCAAAGAGTCCAAAACAAGAGAGAAAAGCTCGTCAAAGAGTCCAAAACAAGAGAGAAAGGCTCGTCAAAGAGTCCAAAACAAGAGAGAAAAGCTCGTCAAAGAGTCCAAAAACAAGAGAGAAAAGCTCGTCAAAGAGTCCAAAACAAGGGAGAAAAGCTCGTCAAAGAGTCCAAAACAAGAGAGAAAAGCTCGTCAAAGAGTCCAAACAAGAGAGAAAAGCTCGTCAAAGAGTCCAAAAACAAGAGAGAAAAGCTCGTCAAAGAGTCCAAAACAAGAGACAAAAGCTCGTCAAAGAGTCCAAAACAAGAGAGAAAAGCTCGTCAAAGAGTCCAAAACAAGAGAGAAAGGCTCGTTAAAAAGTCCAAAACAAGAGAGAAAAGCTCGTCAAAGAGTCCAAAACAAGAGAGAAAAGCTCGTCAAAGAGTCCAAAAACAAGAGAGAAAAGATCGTCAAAGAGTCCAAAAACAAGAGAGAAAAGCTCGTCAAAGAGTCCAAAACAAGAGAGAAAAGCTCGTCAAAGAGTCCAAAACAAGAGAGAAAGGCTCGTCAAAGAGTCCAAAACAAGAGAGAAAAGCTCGTCAAAGAGTCCAAAAAACAAGAGAGAAAAGCTCGTCAAAGAGTCCAAAACAAGAGAGAAAAGCTCGTCAAAGAGTCCAAAACAAGAGAGAAAAGCCTCGTCAAAGAGTTCAAAACAAGAGAGAAAAGCCTCGTCAAAGAGTTCAAAACAAGAGAGAAAGGCCTCGTCAAAGAGTCCAAAACAAGAAAGAAAAGCTCGTCAAAGAGTCCAAAAACAAGAGAGAAAAGCTCGTCAAAGAGTCCAAAACAAGAGAGAAAGGTTCGTCAAAGAGTCCAAAACAAGAGAGAAAAGCTCGTCAAAGAGTTCAAAACAAGAGAGAAAAGCTCGTCAAAGAGTCCAAAACAAGAGAGAAAAGCTCGTCAAAGAGTTCAAAACAAGAGAGGAAAAGCTCGTCAAAGAGTTCAAAACAAGAGAGAAAAGCCTCGTAAAAGAGTCCAAAACAAGAGGGAAAAGCTCGCCAAAGAGTTCAAAACAAGAGAGAAAAGCCTCGTCAAAGAGTTCAAAACAAGAGAGAAAAGCCTCGTCAAAGAGTTCAAAACAAGAGAGAAAAACCTCGTCAAAGAGTTCAAAACAAGAGAGAAAGGCCTCGTCAAAGAGTCCAAAACAAGAGAGAAAAGCTCGTCAAAGAGTCCAAAAACAAGAGAGAAAAGCTCGTCAAAGAGTCCAAAACAAGAGAGAAAGGTTCGTCAAAGAGTCCAAAACAAGAGAGAAAAGCTTCGTCAAAGAGTTCAAAACAAGAGAGAAAAGCCTAGTCAAAGAGTTCAAAACAAGAGAGAAAAGCCTCGTCAAAGAGTTCAAAACAAGAGAGAAAGGTTCGTCAAAGAGTTCAAAACAAGAGAGAAAAGCCTCGTCAAAGAGTTCAAATCAAGAGAGAAAAGCTCGTCAAAGAGTCCAAAACAAGAGAGAAAAGCTTCGTCAAAGAGTTCAAAACAAGAGAGAAAAGCTTCGTCAAAGAGTTCAAAACAAGAGAGAAAAGCCTCGTCAAAGAGTTCAAAGCAAGAGAGAAAGGTTCGTCAAAGAGTTCAAAACAAGAGAGAAAAGCCTCGTCAAAGAGTCCAAAACAAGAGAGAAAGCATCATCAAAGAGTTCAAAACAAGAGAGAAAAGCTCGTCAAAGAGTTCAAAACAAGAAAGAAAAGTTTCGTCAAAGAGTTCAAAACAAGAGAGAAAGGCCTCGTCAAAGAGTTCAAAACAAGAGAGAAAAGCTTCGTCAAAGAGTCCAAAAACAAGAGAGAAAAGCTCGTCAAAGAGTCCAAAACAAGAGAGAAAGGTTCGTCAAAGAGTCCAAAACAAGTGAGAAAAGCTTCGTCAAAGAGTTCAAAACAAGAGAGAAAAGCCTCGTCAAAGAGTTCAAAACAAGAGAGAAAAGCCTCGTCAAAGAGTTCAAAACAAGAGAGAAAGGTTCGTCAAAGAGTTCAAATCAAGAGAGAAAAGCTTCGTCAAAGAGTCCAAAACAAGAGAGAAAGCTTCGTCAAAGAGTTCAAAACAAGAGAGAAAGGTTCGTCAAAGAGTCCAAAACAAGAGAGAAAAGCCTCGTCAAAGAGTTCAAAACAAGAGAGAAAGGCCTCGTCAAAGAGTTCAAAACAAGAGAGAAAAGCTTCGTCAAAGAGTTCAAAACAAGAGAGAAAGCATCATCAAAGAGTTCAAAACAAGAGAGAAAGGTTCGTCAAAGAGTTCAAAACAAGAGAGAAAGCCTCGTCAAAGAGTTCAAAACAAGAGAGAAAGGTTCGTCAAAGAGTCCAAAAACAAGAGAGAAAGGCCTCGTCAAAGAGTTCAAAACAAGAGAGAAAGGCCTCGTCAAAGAGTTCAAAACAAGAGAGAAAAGACTCGTCAAAGAGTCCAAAAACAAGAGAGAAAAGCTTCGTCAAAGAGTTCAAAACAAGAGAGAAAAGCCTCGTCAAAGAGTTCAAAACAAGAGAGAAAAGCCTCGTGAAAGAGTTCAAAACAAGAGAGAAAGGCCTCGTCAAAGAGTTCAAAACAAGAGAGAAAGCATCATCAAAGAGTTCAAAACAAGAGAGAAAAGCTCGTCAAAGAGTCCAAAACAAGAGAGAAAAGCCTCGTCAAAGAGTCCAAAAACAAGAGAGAAAGCCTCGTCAAAGAGTTCAAAACAAGAGAGAAAAAGCCTCGTCAAAGAGTCCAAAAACAAGAGAGAAAGCCTCGTCAAAGAGTTCAAAACAAGAGAAAGAGTTCAAAACAAGAGAGAAAAAGCCTCGTCAAAGAGTTCAAAACAAGAGAGAAAGGCCTCGTCAAAGAGTTCAAAACAAGAGAGAAAAGCCTCGTCAAAGAGTTCAAAACAAGAGAGAAAGCCTCGTCAAAGAGTTCAAAACAAGAGAGAAAAGGCCTCGTCAAAGAGTTCAAAACAAGAGAGAAAGGCCTCGTCAAAGAGTTCAAAACAAGAGAGAAAGGCTCGTCAAAGAGTTCAAAACAAGAGAGAAAGGCCTCGTCAAAGAGTCCAAAAACAAGAGAGAAAGGCCTCGTCAAAGAGTTCAAAACAAGAGAGAAAAGCTCGTCAAAGAGTCCAAAACAAGAGAGAAAAGCTTCGTCAAAGAGTTCAAAACAAGAGAGAAAAGCTTCGTCAAAGAGTTCAAAACAAGAGAGAAAAGCCTCGTCAAAGAGTTCAAAACAAGAGAGAAAAGGTTCGTCAAAGAGTTCAAAACAAGAGAGAAAAGCCTCGTCAAAGAGTCCAAAACAAGAGAGAAAGCATCATCAAAGAGTTCAAAACAAGAGAGAAAAGCCTCGTCAAAGAGTTCAAAACAAGAAGAGAAAGCCTCTCGGTCAAAGAGTTCAAAACAAGAGAGAAAGGGCCCTCGTCGTACAAAGAGTTCAAAACAAGAGAGAAAAGCTTCGTCAAAGAGTCCAAAAACAAGAGAGAAAAGCTCGTCAAAGAGTTCAAAACAAGAGAGAAAGGCTTCGTCAAAGAGTCCAAAACAAGAGAGAAAAGCTTCGTCAAAGAGTTCAAAACAAGAGAGAAAAGCCTCGTCAAAGAGTTCAAAACAAGAGAGAAAAGCCTCGTCAAAGAGTTCAAAACAAGAGAGAAAGGTTCGTCAAAGAGTTCAAATCAAGAGAGAAAAGCTTCGTCAAAGAGTTCAAAACAAGAGAGAAAGGCTTCGTCAAAGAGTCCAAAACAAGAGAGAAAAGCTTCGTCAAAGAGTTCAAAACAAGAGAGAAAGGCTCGTCAAAGAGTCCAAAACAAGAGAGAAAAGCCTCGTCAAAGAGTTCAAAACAAGAGAGAAAGGCCTCGTCAAAGAGTTCAAAACAAGAGAGAAAAGCTTCGTCAAAGAGTCCAAAACAAGAGAGAAAGGTTCGTCAAAGAGTTCAAAACAAGAGAGAAAGCATCATCAAAGAGTTCAAAACAAGAGAGAAAGCTTCGTCAAAGAGTTCAAAACAAGAGAGAAAGGCCTCGTCAAAGAGTTCAAAACAAGAGAGAAAAGCTCGTCAAAGAGTTCAAAACAAGAAAGAAAAGTTTCGTCAAAGAGTTCAAAACAAGAGAGAAAGGCCTCGTCAAAGAGTTCAAAACAAGAGAGAAAAGCTTCGTCAAAGAGTCCAAAAACAAGAGAGAAAAGCTCGTCAAAGAGTCCAAAACAAGAGAGAAAGGCTTCGTCAAAGAGTCCAAAACAAGAGAGAAAAGCTTCGTCAAAGAGTTCAAAACAAGAGAGAAAAGCCTCGTCAAAGAGTTCAAAACAAGAGAGAAAAGCCTCGTCAAAGAGTTCAAAACAAGAGAGAAAGGTTCGTCAAAGAGTTCAAATCAAGAGAGAAAAGCTTCGTCAAAGAGTCCAAAACAAGAGAGAAAAGCTTCGTCAAAGAGTTCAAAACAAGAGAGAAAAGGTTCGTCAAAGAGTCCAAAACAAGAGAGAAAAGCCTCGTCAAAGAGTTCAAAACAAGAGAGAAAGGCCTCGTCAAAGAGTTCAAAACAAGAGAGAAAAGCTTCGTCAAAGAGTTCAAAACAAGAGAGAAAGCATCATCAAAGAGTTCAAAACAAGAGAGAAAGGTTCGTCAAAGAGTTCAAAACAAGAGAGAAAGCCTCGTCAAAGAGTTCAAAACAAGAGAGAAAGGTTCGTCAAAGAGTCCAAAAACAAGAGAGAAAGGCCTCGTCAAAGAGTTCAAAACAAGAGAGAAAGGCCTCGTCAAAGAGTTCAAAACAAGAGAGAAAAGACTCGTCAAAGAGTCCAAAAACAAGAGAGAAAAGCTTCGTCAAAGAGTTCAAAACAAGAGAGAAAAGCCTCGTCAAAGAGTTCAAAACAAGAGAGAAAAGCCTCGTGAAAGAGTTCAAAACAAGAGAGAAAGGCCTCGTCAAAGAGTTCAAAACAAGAGAGAAAGCATCATCAAAGAGTTCAAAACAAGAGAGAAAAGCTCGTCAAAGAGTCCAAAACAAGAGAGAAAAGCCTCGTCAAAGAGTCCAAAAACAAGAGAGAAAGCCTCGTCAAAGAGTTCAAAACAAGAGAGAAAAGCCTCGTCAAAGAGTTCAAAAACAAGAGAGAAAGCCTCGTCAAAGAGTTCAAAACAAGAGAGAAAGCATCATCAAAGAGTTCAAAACAAGAGAGAAAAGCCTCGTCAAAGAGTTCAAAACAAGAGAGAAAGGCCTCGTCAAAGAGTTCAAAACAAGAGAGAAAAGCCTCGTCAAAGAGTTCAAAACAAGAGAGAAAGCCTCGTCAAAGAGTTCAAAACAAGAGAGAAAAGCCTCGTCAAAGAGTTCAAAACAAGAGAGAAAGGCCTCGTCAAAGAGTTCAAAACAAGAGAGAAAGGCTTCGTCAAAGAGTTCAAAACAAGAGAGAAAGGCCTCGTCAAAGAGTCCAAAAACAAGAGAGAAAGGCCTCGTCAAAGAGTTCAAAACAAGAGAGAAAAGCTCGTCAAAGAGTCCAAAACAAGAGAGAAAATCTTCGTCAAAGAGTTCAAAACAAGAGAGAAAAGCTTCGTCAAAGAGTTCAAAACAAGAGAGAAAAGCCTCGTCAAAGAGTTCAAAGCAAGAGAGAAAGGTTCGTCAAAGAGTTCAAAACAAGAGAGAAAAGCCTCGTCAAAGAGTCCAAAACAAGAGAGAAAGCATCATCAAAGAGTTCAAAACAAGAGAGAAAAGCTCGTCAAAGAGTTCAAAACAAGAAAGAAAAGTTTCGTCAAAGAGTTCAAAACAAGAGAGAAAGGCCTCGTCAAAGAGTTCAAAACAAGAGAGAAAAGCTTCGTCAAAGAGTCCAAAACAAGAGAGAAAGGTTCGTCAAAGAGTTCAAAACAAGAGAGAAAGCATCATCAAAGAGTTCAAAACAAGAGAGAAAGGTTCGTCAAAGAGTTCAAAACAAGAGAGAAAGGCCTCGTCAAAGAGTTCAAAACAAGAGAGAAAAGCTCGTCAAAGAGTTCAAAACAAGAAAGAAAAGTTTCGTCAAAGAGTTCAAAACAAGAGAGAAAGGCCTCGTCAAAGAGTTCAAAACAAGAGAGAAAAGCTTCGTCAAAGAGTCCAAAAACAAGAGAGAAAAGCTCGTCAAAGAGTCCAAAACAAGAGAGAAAGGTTCGTCAAAGAGTCCAAAACAAGAGAGAAAAGCTTCGTCAAAGAGTTCAAAACAAGAGAGAAAAGCCTCGTCAAAGAGTTCAAAACAAGAGAGAAAAGCCTCGTCAAAGAGTTCAAAACAAGAGAGAAAGGTTCGTCAAAGAGTTCAAATCAAGAGAGAAAAGCTTCGTCAAAGAGTCCAAAACAAGAGAGAAAAGCTTCGTCAAAGAGTTCAAAACAAGAGAGAAAGGTTCGTCAAAGAGTCCAAAACAAGAGAGAAAAGCCTCGTCAAAGAGTTCAAAACAAGAGAGAAAGGCCTCGTCAAAGAGTTCAAAACAAGAGAGAAAAGCTTCGTCAAAGAGTTCAAAACAAGAGAGAAAGCATCATCAAAGAGTTCAAAACAAGAGAGAAAGGTTCGTCAAAGAGTTCAAAACAAGAGAGAAAGCCTCGTCAAAGAGTTCAAAACAAGAGAGAAAGGTTCGTCAAAGAGTCTAAAAACAAGAGAGAAAGGCCTCGTCAAAGAGTTCAAAACAAGAGAGAAAGGCCTCGTCAAAGAGTTCAAAACAAGAGAGAAAAGACTCGTCAAAGAGTCCAAAAACAAGAGAGAAAAGCTTCGTCAAAGAGTTCAAAACAAGAGAGAAAAGCCTCGTCAAAGAGTTCAAAACAAGAGAGAAAAGCCTCGTGAAAGAGTTCAAAACAAGAGAGAAAGGCCTCGTCAAAGAGTTCAAAACAAGAGAGAAAGCATCATCAAAGAGTTCAAAACAAGAGAGAAAAGCTCGTCAAAGAGTCCAAAACAAGAGAGAAAAGCCTCGTCAAAGAGTCCAAAAACAAGAGAGAAAGCCTCGTCAAAGAGTTCAAAACAAGAGAGAAAAGCCTCGTCAAAGAGTCCAAAAACAAGAGAGAAAGCCTCGTCAAAGAGTTCAAAACAAGAGAGAAAGCATCATCAAAGAGTTCAAAACAAGAGAGAAAAGCCTCGTCAAAGAGTTCAAAACAAGAGAGAAAGGCCTCGTCAAAGAGTTCAAAACAAGAGAGAAAAGCCTCGTCAAAGAGTTCAAAACAAGAGAGAAAGCCTCGTCAAAGAGTTCAAAACAAGAGAGAAAAGCCTCGTCAAAGAGTTCAAAACAAGAGAGAAAGGCCTCGTCAAAGAGTTCAAAACAAGAGAGAAAGGCTTCGTCAAAGAGTTCAAAACAAGAGAGAAAGGCCTCGTCAAAGAGTCCAAAAACAAGAGAGAAAGGCCTCGTCAAAGAGTTCAAAACAAGAGAGAAAAGCTCGTCAAAGAGTCCAAAACAAGAGAGAAAAGCTTCGTCAAAGAGTTCAAAACAAGAGAGAAAAGCTTCGTCAAAGAGTTCAAAACAAGAGAGAAAAGCCTCGTCAAAGAGTTCAAAGCAAGAGAGAAAGGTTCGTCAAAGAGTTCAAAACAAGAGAGAAAAGCCTCGTCAAAGAGTCCAAAACAAGAGAGAAAGCATCATCAAAGAGTTCAAAACAAGAGAGAAAAGCTCGTCAAAGAGTTCAAAACAAGAAAGAAAAGTTTCGTCAAAGAGTTCAAAACAAGAGAGAAAGGCCTCGTCAAAGAGTTCAAAACAAGAGAGAAAAGCTTCGTCAAAGAGTCCAAAAACAAGAGAGAAAAGCTCGTCAAAGAGTCCAAAACAAGAGAGAAAGGTTCGTCAAAGAGTCCAAAACAAGAGAGAAAAGCTTCGTCAAAGAGTTCAAAACAAGAGAGAAAAGCCTCATCAAAGAGTTCAAAACAAGAGAGAAAAGCCTCGTCAAAGAGTTCAAAACAAGAGAGAAAGGTTCGTCAAAGAGTTCAAATCAAGAGAGAAAAGCTTCGTCAAAGAGTTCAAAACAAGAGAGAAAGGTTCGTCAAAGA
Source organism: Bathymodiolus septemdierum (assembly GCA_963383655.1). Lineage (NCBI taxonomy): Eukaryota > Metazoa > Mollusca > Bivalvia > Mytilida > Modiolidae > Bathymodiolus > Bathymodiolus septemdierum. Next base: position 43,976,734 of record OY726523.1, on the reverse strand, counting down.
GTCCAAAACAAGAGAGAAAAGCTTCGTCAAAGAGTTCAAAACAAGAGAGAAAGGTTCGTCAAAGAGTCCAAAACAAGAGAGAAAAGCCTCGTCAAAGAGTTCAAAACAAGAGAGAAAGGCCTCGTCAAAGAGTTCAAAACAAGAGAGAAAAGCTTCGTCAAAGAGTCCAAAACAAGAGAGAAAGGTTCGTCAAAGAGTTCAAAACAAGAGAGAAAGCATCATCAAAGAGTTCAAAACAAGAGAGAAAGGTTCGTCAAAGAGTTCAAAACAAGAGAGAAAGCCTCGTCAAAGAGTTCAAAACAAGAGAGAAAGGTTCGTCAAAGAGTCCAAAAACAAGAGAGAAAGGCCTCGTCAAAGAGTTCAAAACAAGAGAGAAAGGCCTCGTCAAAGAGTTCAAAACAAGAGAGAAAAGACTCGTCAAAGAGTCCAAAAACAAGAGAGAAAAGCTTCGTCAAAGAGTTCAAAACAAGAGAGAAAAGCCTCGTCAAAGAGTTCAAAACAAGAGAGAAAAGCCTCGTCAAAGAGTTCAAAACAAGAGAGAAAGGCCTCGTCAAAGAGTTCAAAACAAGAGAGAAAGCATCATCAAAGAGTTCAAAACAAGAGAGAAAAGCTCGTCAAAGAGTCCAAAACAAGAGAGAAAAGCCTCGTCAAAGAGTCCAAAAACAAGAGAGAAAGCCTCGTCAAAGAGTTCAAAACAAGAGAGAAAAGCCTCGTCAAAGAGTCCAAAAACAAGAGAGAAAGCCTCGTCAAAGAGTTCAAAACAAGAGAGAAAAGCCTCGTCAAAGAGTCCAAAAACAAGAGAGAAAGCCTCGTCAAAGAGTTCAAAACAAGAGAGAAAGCATCATCAAAGAGTTCAAAACAAGAGAGAAAAGCCTCGTCAAAGAGTTCAAAACAAGAGAGAAAGGCCTCGTCAAAGAGTTCAAAACAAGAGAGAAAAGCCTCGTCAAAGAGTTCAAAACAAGAGAGAAAGCCTCGTCAAAGAGTTCAAAACAAGAGAGAAAAGCCTCGTCAAAGAGTTCAAAACAAGAGAGAAAGGCCTCGTCAAAGAGTTCAAAACAAGAGAGAAAGGCTTCGTCAAAGAGTTCAAAACAAGAGAGAAAGGCCTCGTCAAAGAGTCCAAAAACAAGAGAGAAAGGCCTCGTCAAAGAGTTCAAAACAAGAGAGAAAGGCCTCGTCAAAGAGTCCAAAAACAAGAGAGAAAGCATCATCAAAGAGTTCAAAACAAGAGAGAAAGGCCTCGTCAAAGAGTCCAAAGCAAGAGAGAAAGGCCTCGTCAAAGAGTTCAAAACAAGAGAGAAAGGTCTCGTCAAAGAGTTCAAAACAAGAGAGAAAAGCTCGTCAAAGAGTTCAAAACAAGAGAGAAAGGCCTCGTCAAAGAGTTCAAAACAAGAGAGAAAAGCTCGTCAAAGAGTTCAAAACAAGAGAGAAAAGCTTCGTCAAAGAGTTCAAAACAAGAGAGAAAAGCTTCGTCAAAGAGTTCAAAACAAGAGAGAAAAGCTTCGTCAAAGAGTTCAAAACAAGAGAGAAAAGCTTCGTCAAAGAGTTCAAAACAAGAGAGAAAAGCCTCGTCAAAGAGTTCAAAACAAGAGAGAAAGGCTTCGTCAAAGAGTCCAAAAACAAGAGAGAAAGCATCATCAAAGAGTTCAAAACAAGAGAGAAAGGCCTCGTCAAAGAGTTCAAAACAAGAGAGAAAAGCTCGTCAAAGAGTTCAAAACAAGAGAGAAAAGCCTCGTCAAAGAGTTCAAATCAAGAGAGAAAAGCTCGTCAAAGAGTTCAAAACAAGAGAGAAAAGCCTCGTCAAAGAGTTCAAAACAAGAGAGAAAAGCCTCGTCAAAGAGTTCAAATCAAGAGAGAAAAGCTCGTCAAAGAGTTCAAAACAAGAGAGAAAGCCTCGTCAAAGAGTTCAAAACAAGAGAGAAAGGTTCGTCAAAGAGTCCAAAAACAAGAGAGAAAGGCCTCGTCAAAGAGTTCAAATCAAGAGAGAAAAGCTCGTCAAAGAGTCCAAAACAAGAGAGAAAAGCTTCGTCAAAGAGTTCAAAACAAGAGAGAAAAGCTTCGTCAAAGAGTTCAAAACAAGAGAGAAAAGCCTCGTCAAAGAGTTCAAAACAAGAGAGAAAGGTTCGTCAAAGAGTTCAAAACAAGAGAGAAAGGCCTCGTCAAAGAGTTCAAAACAAGAGAGAAAAGCCTCGTCAAAGAGTTCAAATCAAGAGAGAAAAGCTCGTCAAAGAGTTCAAATCAAGAGAGAAAAGCTCGTCAAAGAGTCCAAAACAAGAGAGAAAAGCTTCGTCAAAGAGTTCAAAACAAGAGAGAAAAGCTTCGTCAAAGAGTTCAAAACAAGAGAGAAAAGCCTCGTCAAAGAGTTGAAAACAAGAAAGAAAAGCTTCGTCAAAGAGTTCAAAACAAAAGAGAAAGACTCGTCAAAGAGTCGCTTTTCTTCCTGTTTCTACAAATAAATTTTATATTGGTGGACAATGTATATTACATATTGTTTTGTTACCTTAAGCTTAGTTAGATTATATAGTAAATACTGAAAAGACTCGAAAAACTATTGATATAAGATTCGGATATGTTGCATGGTGTCAGCAAAATTATGTCGTAAATATATTTTATAGTATGTTAAATTATATCGTATACAAGACAAAAATTATTCTCTCGGACTTCGTAGATTTTGGATATGGTATCGGACAAATTAAGACAAAAATTATAAACTTGAACTTCTTAGATTTTGGTGTCAGTTAAAATATCAGTAAAACGGACAACACAAAAACTATTAGCCAGAGCTTAGCGGGTTAAGAATGATACTTAACTACAAAACAGATGATTTCTCCCATTGTGAGCTTTCCATCTTTAAATATGTAGCACCATTCCATCAGCAGCTGGAGTATATATATGTCTTTTGATCCGATATTCGAGATCTTGAGGTTCCTATCATGATTTCCTTGATAGAAGGTTGCTGTAAACAAGGAAGCTACCGAACCAAGGGTTCCTAGTGGTTAAGTTGAAGTCATCACTTCGAAAGTTTTATGGTCGCCACATGACTTGGTTTAACCGTTGCGGAATATCTGTGTCGTAATTGCATTCTGGTTCTTGCCTCGTTCATGGTTTATCACCGGGTTTGTAACAAGAGTAAGGCAACGGGCGTCACATGTAGAGCTTACCCATATAAACATATAAAAAGTATTATTCTAATATGACGTCCCGTATTCGGTATACAAATAAAGGCATATTTGAATAACAATCAAATATAGGCCACACATGCGCGCTGAGCTAAAAAAAAAGAAGAAGCACCTACATAAATACTGACTATTTTCAGAAAATTCTTCATGGTTAGCGATTTTCTATTATTGTTTATCTAAAAATTGTTGAAATAAATGAAGTTAAAATTAAATAAGCTACTTTGCGGATCCGAGCGAAGCTCAAAGACGCAGTCTTTCAACTACAATCCAAAGTGCTACAGGAAATCAGCCCGCGTCGACATCTGAGCCACAGAAAGAACTCTCCAAAGCACCTGTCTCTCAGGCCGTTTCCACGGTCAGTGCGTCATTAAGCCGTAATCGACTTTCTGACATCAATCTCGTACAGTATGCTAATATTTCGGGAGGAACCTTCACATTTAACATCGTAAACCAGGAATACACATTTTACTTACTTACCTTTCGTTCACTGTCTCCATGTTTATCTTCCTTTATCTCCGATCCGACTGGCTGCGTTCAACTGGTAATTTCGTTGTTAATCATTTAAAGTTGTTTATTTGTAATAAAATTTATATTGAACCTTGTCAATAAAATTCTTTTCGGTATTTTAAGCCACAGTTTCAACCACAATTTCGCTTTCCATCTCTTAATTCCCAATTTTACCATTTTTAAGATTCCGTAGGAGATTGATGGAATAGCCACTACCAGCGCATCACCTTGACCGCCTCTAATTTTAAAATTACCGTATTTGTCCTATTAGAATCGAAATAATTCATGCCGGCCATACTTTATTGTTATTCAAATATGGGTAGGCATTGTATTCATGAGATTTAACCACTCGCTACCGCTCGGGGTTAAATATTCATGATTATAATGTCTACCCATATTTGAATAACAATAAAGTATGGCCGGCATGAATTATTTCTTAAATAATACATTGCAAACCCACAGACTGTTCATGCTAATTACCATAAAATTGCTTCAAACATCGACGAGTCGGGAAGCAAAAAATGCACTACGATGACCTTTGACGTGACTCTACTGAGCTGATACTCGGAGGCTGAATGCACAAATCCGCATAGATCATGTAAAGATGGCGGAGTCAACAAGGGGATTAAAATCGTCATTACTAGTAACTGAATCTGCATGCAAAACATGGAAGAAGTGAACGCACGAATCAATATCAATTGAGCATAGATGTTGGAACGGTGACGGTCCGATAGTCCGAAGGTCCAATAGTCCGAAGGTCCGATAGTCCGAATGTCCAATAGTCCGATAGTCCGAAGGTTTGATAGTCCGAACCCCAACTATAATTTTTTTATTCCGACAGTGGCTCGATAAACGGTTTACATCCCGATTTTTAAGCATTTTCAGTGAATCGTCTTTGCATATCAAGGTTGATAAAAGATGGATTCCCTTTGTTAGAAATTGAATATCTCACTTCGCGGTACTACAATACTTTAAAAAAAAAAACCCACACAGTTTAGCTACAATAGCGAATTGTTTGGACCAAGGGGCGACAGTTACAAATGTATACCGGCTCTAATTACAATTTCATTTAAACATATACACATATTTCTAACGTTAATATTATTTATTCTTTAATTTATTTTAAAGTAATTCAAATTCGGAATCATTTAATATCTAATAGTGTTACTACTACGTGCATACATACTGACAAATATGCTGTGGTTTGTTGTTTTCTTAACAAAAAAATATATCCTTATTAAAAGGCATTCTGTTTTTCCCTGGCTACGCCACTGTAAATTTGAGTTGAAACACATACATTTATAATAATAACTTAGATGGAAAAAGTCACAGAGAGGCTCACAAGATCCGGAATTGTTCACCTGGGTTAAGTTCATGAGAAATTATCAGAAATTTCAGAAAAATCAGATGCCTTTGCTGCCATATTTGTGTACACATTTGTAACTAAGTTGTATCATTTGTGCATGATCTGAGAGATGATAATGAATTTCCATAAAGCTACAATGTAAACTTTGACTGTGGCGGATGGCCATTTTGAAATTCTGATCTGCACCAAAACTATTATTGGGCTCGTCGTGGTCGTGATCGTATGGTAGATGGATATATAACTACCTATGCAAGCAGTGCCTATCACCGAGTCATGGATTTATTCTCGAAAGTCATGAAACCGTTGTGGGAGTGGATGTGGTCGAGTGGTCTAGGGCGCTGGACGTAAGGCTAAGCGAATGGTGCTGCAGTGTATCAATGGTGTGGGTTCAAATTCCGTCGAGGGAAGAACAACAATTTGACAGGTCTAAAATCTAATTCTAACACTGTTTGGTTTAATTTTCAGACGTATATATATTAAATTATGCAATTTTATATTATCATAGCATATAATTTCTCCGTTTCATTATAATGGATCGACAGGCGTATCTTTTTTAATTCAATAGTGCATTGCTTTGGACGATTTTTCGGAAGGTCATTCGGACTATTGGACCTTCGGACTATTGAGATTTCGGACTATTGAGCCTTCGGACTATCGGGTCTTCGGACTATTGGGCCTTAGAACTATTGATATTTCGAACTATTGGGCCTTCGGACTATTGGGCTTTCGGACTATCGGGCCTTCGTACTATTGGGCCTTCGCACTATCGGGACTTCGGACTATTGGGCTTTCGGACTAACGGGCCGACACCGTTGGAACGAGCTGAAATTGCTCTCAGTCTCTGCAGTTCCATGCTCCAAACAGAATGCGCAACGATGCACAATTAATTGGCCTCGACCGCTTCAACGGGAATGTGGCACCATCAATTAATTATATAATAATCAGGGACGGAACACTTAAAAAAATTGCGCCGAGCGGAGGGAGGCGCGAAATTTGTTTGGGTATTTCGTGTGAAAAATCACGATTTTACGCCAAAAAAATCATATTTTTTCCAATTTTAGGCGCCTCCCCCCCCCCCCCCCCCTCTCCCTGGATCCGCCCCTGATAATGAGTATACGCTTTGTGAAAGTAAACGACTTTTTATTACACAATTAATAAAACGGCTAAAAACCGTTACCTAAGAAACATTTTTTAGTGTAAAAATGAATTTTAATATTTCTTTAACTGACTCACTTGATATTAAACTTCAATTAAATAGTCTTCCTATCGCCGAGGTGTCTAATCTTAAATAATAAATAATTCTTAAGAGATTATTTAGTATCGAATAATTAACAATAATCTATTCACTCTTCAAACGGGAGGCGGGAATGCTATCAGTTTCAATTACACGTGCCAAATGTCACCAAGCCGCATGCAAAGCGCAAGTTCTAAACAATATTTAACATGGGCATATTCTTAAACGTACAATGGTATTTTGATGAACATTTTTGAGAATGTGCTAAATATTCCGCGATGGGTTTTTCTCTTTACGTCAGTCTTAAAGCATTAGCAACTCATTAAATCGACACTGAGTATTTAAAGAACTAAGTAGAACGATACAGAATTTTAGCTACAAATCTTACGAATACCACAATCAGAACAACTGAAATCCTTGAAAAGCAAATATTGACAATAAGTAATTAAAATTTCCATTGTTACGTCCCCCCTCTTAACCCATATTTTTTATTTATTCGCTATTTATATTGCAGTTCCTATTATGCATTTGCTACTTTCATATGCCCTATGGGTGTAAATAATGGTTAAAAAAAACCCCAGATAATTTAATGTTAGTGTAACACTGATCAAAAAAACACTTTCAAGCTATATGTGTTCCTTTTTTCCGTCAAGTTTATTAACTCGAATAATACTGCGCCCTCTATCGGCACTATCGCTGGATGATGTTAATGTAGCGACCAGCGGAAGCGTAATATAACGACTGGATTATTCGGGTTACAAGTTTATTAACATTCTAATTACACCTCATATAAGAATGCTGGATTCTGATTAGTTAATAGCCGTGATATGTTTTTACAAATTCAGGCCTTGCATTGTGAATTTGCAGAATTTTTACTTCATGTAGGTGTATTTTCATAAGATTTACCTTTTTTTCATGGTATTTGCAAAATCGTATTTGCCGTTTTTACCCTTCACCGAGACGCTTGTAACCAAATTTGTAAAACGTTATCAGTTGTGCGTTTTATGTAGCAATCGTATTATACAATTATTGCCTGTACTTAAGGTGAACATCATAATTGTTCACCCGAGGGATGGTGTTTTTCCGAGGGCTTTAGCCCGCGAAAACAACATAATTGTTCACCCTGGGGATATTGGTTTCCCTCGGGCTAAAACCCTCGGGAAAACAACACCCCTCGGGTGAACAATTATGATGTTCACCGCAAGTGCAGACAATAATTGTTTTATTATACCGAAACTCTATTTAAAATAATGTTGGATGCAATAAACACTTATTTGTGTGTTTTTATCTTGTGTTTTCATAAGCTTCATATTTGTGTTTTTAACTTCCGGTCAAGATTGTTATTCCGGAATGCCAAAGCGAATACATTTCCGGAAAGACATTGAACATAACATTTGTCGACCGGTGAACAACAGTGATGTTTCCCTGGGGTACCAATTTTGTAAAAACATCACTTTTATTTTATACATAATATATAATGTAAGGTATAATAATTGCCGTTTTTACCCTTCACCGAGACGCTTGTAACATAATTTGTAAAACGTTATCAGTTGTGCGTTTTATGTAACATCATTCGATAGAATTAAACAGATACATCATGTTAGGTCCTGAAAACGACAAACAAAAAGTATTATTTATTTAGCCAGTGTTCTAAATAATATTCGGTGTAATTAAACAGATATATCATGTTTGGGAGGGATATTTGCGACAAATACCAGTCTTGAAACTAAATGTTTCGTCTCTCGACTGGTATTTTTCGCAAATACCCCTCCCAAACATGATATATCTGTATAAAATCCCTTTTCAAAAAAATAATATAAGGACTTTTATCTTAGTCGAATCGCACATTAAATGTCACCAACTGATAACAATGTCTAAACATATTTGAAAAAAACGTTTTAGTCTAAATTACAGAGCAGCCAAATTTCAGTCAGAAAAATAATTGGAAAAATTATCAATGGAAACATAAAACAATATTTCTATCTTTTTTCCTCTAAAAGATATCGAATGGATTGTAATTTGAAACTAGAAAAACATTAACAACAAAGATGGACATTTCCATTTCAAATCTGGGTTTTGGGAGATGCGGGTTCAACATATGGTACCACGAATAAATCTTGTCATTTCTAGAAGCAATATACTATTATACAAAAAAAAAAACCCAGAAAATAAATAGAGAGACGCAAAATAGATAGTAAAACGTTTTAAAAAAAAAGTAATAATTTTTTGATTAGAATAACTAAAAATCCAAATATCTTTTAAACAATAGATTTTTGAACAGCAAAATAAACGAGAGTTTTATTTAGAATTAGGAGTGCTAACTAAAAATGTTATTGTAATGCTTCTTATTGTTGTGGCTGAGGCTGCACTCCGATGAAATATTGCATTTATCTTGTTCTACCCCCCCCCCCCCCCCAAATCAACCCTCCAAATTGGTCTCTGAGGTTCTATAATATAAAAATGTACTAATTTTACGAGCATTTTATTTAATTAGGAAGTCGCACAATCTCAAAATTCATTTTTCGTTCCGTTTTTCTTACATGTATATAAATTCAAAATGTCATACAGAATCGAACAAAATGACAATGATATATTCTTCATATTAATATATATGAAGACTTCATTTTTGTTCACTATTAAAGACAGAAGTGCTATATATTTAGTGAAAAAATAAAAATAACGAAAAATGTCCCAGTCCAAGTAATTTTTACGGGTAAAAATCAATGAACTCAATAGTGCGTGTAGGAGATGGTGACGGGCTCTCCGGAGAACAATGGAATCTTTCGGGTGACCGTCGAGTGTCTATTGTCCTCAGAGATTAAAACCCACGGCCGCAGGCTGTTCTCTTTTATAGACTTATTCCCTCCGTATTTCATCAAACTTTGTCTAAATATACACCCAAAAATTTCTTTAAAATGCAATTTTTCTATATGAGCAGGGCCAAATCCGTTCACTTTCTGGTCTGCAAACTTCCAAATTAAGGGTGTAGGCCTGGGTAACCCCAACATTTTCCCATCGTTCAATTTTTTTAAAATTTGCATTATAGAATAGTTATGTTTAAATACATCATCTGCCAAAGTTTCAAAAAATTTCACCGTGCCGTTTTCTCCATAGGACATCCTAAATATAGCAATTTTGGGGGTATTATTGACGCCAGATGGTAATACCAGTTTCGGAAGATTTTAATAGATATGCACATTTATTTCTGATTGAAAGGGAATATTTTGGCTTTAATACACTTGAGAGTATTGTTGTTGAATAAATATGAAATATCTAGCTATCAGAAATGGATAATCCAGAAAGCTGTATTTTATAAGAAGCTTCACAAAATCGTTAAAATCACGAAAATATTGAATATGAAAGGAATATTTTTCCTTCAAATTTGAAAGCATTTGTTTGTTTAGTTTTTTAATATTAAATTTTTAATTTTTTTAAGACAAATTTTAACTACTTGTATGTTGCAATTTATATGGCTTACTTTATTTCTATTAAGATATAAAAAAAAACCCAGCTATTTTGCATGATCAACCATAGACTGCCTGACAGGACATCATAGAAACAAAATGACAAGCACATTCGTTGATTTTTTATTTACTTCAATGAAACCCGATGAATACAAAAAAATAGAGAAAAATATCGTATCTATGAAGATAATGAACATTTTAAGTTGTCTTAGAAACTGATTAATTTTGTTAGAAAAGCACAAAAATCCATTGATGTTTGATTCCTAAACAAAATGTCAATTTTTCGCATTAGTAAATTTGAATCAAGGCGTGTTCATATCATTCATATTTCGATGTTAATTGCTGTGAAGGTGTTAATTTCCAGTGAAATTTAATTATTTCCTTTTATAGATTTCTGATATGATATTATTATTGAAAGATAAATGTTCTTGCCCCGGGATGTACTTTTTAATTTTTACACTTTCGTTTTCCTTTATCTAACGTGTGAAACAAGGGATCTGTAAGGGTAACTATTTATTGGGAAAAAATGGCTATGGTAGAATAAATTAAAAGTAAAAAAGATATTTTACAAGATCACTCTCGCTAAAGCTAATTGAGATATACGTTCGTGTGATTTAAATATTTTATGCATATATATACCGGGGTAAGTAATTTTAACTCCGCCCCGATATAGCTGAAATATTGTTGAAAGTGGCGTTAAACATCATAACCCTAAATTTATCTACTGGTTCCTATTTAAGCTTTAAGCGTGTCTCAAACTTTTTATGTGCAAGATTTTTTTCACTAATTAAATATGACGTGCTAAACGACTTGTCTGAAGAATTATAGAAACGTGTAAAAAATATTAAAATATACATCCCCCCCCCCCCCCCCCCCCCCCCAATATTTGGTAAGATTATAAGTGTGAGGAAATTTGTTTTAGACAAGTATATTTAACACCGCAAACGATTCTGCATTTCAGTTTGTCACAAGTGTGTCTTTTTCCATTTAAAAAAAGCAGACAAATGTGCCACTAAAGGCATTAAATGACATTCTTTCGCGATCTATAGTGCGATTAATTGTAGAAGGAAAACTTATACCATGGTCGCCTTTAAAAGTTTAAAGTAAAACAGCGGAGGAGATGCACGTGCGAATGGCGGTGCAGATTTGTTTGTGTTTGCGGAATACACGCTTAAAAACGTAGATGCCAAATTTTGTGCGCACGACGCGTTTCTGTCATAACCTTCATCAGATACGCTCAGAATCAACATATAAATTAAGTATTATATATACCATGGATCTTACGAATTAACTTATTTAAACCAACGAATTCGAAGGATGAGTTGGTTTAAATAAGTTCATGAGTAAGATCCATGGTATATATGGTTTGTAACAGAAATTACATGATTGACAGATCTATAACGTCAAAATCATGGAATAACAGATCCTATGACGTCAAAATCATGGAATAACAGACCTATGACGTCAAAATCATGGAATAACATCAAGCTCTTCATGTTAGACCATGGTTTGTAAAAGTTCACTATTTTTAAGTTGATTATTGCATAAAAACATCAAAGGAAAAATGCATATTTATGTTACAACTCTTATTATTGTTTTATGTAACTACTGGATTAGAAATGATGCTTCGATAACATTTAAACCATGTTTACCATAATAAAATGGAACCATATATATATATATATCCATAGTTAGTTCTACACTACCAAGTCTATCTGAAATAGCAAGGACTGAAAACTCAAAGAATTTGACCAGAAATATGTAAGACGCTTTTTGGGGGCAAGCAAGGGACATAACTTGGGACGACAGTTCAAATCTAAATATAATTGACGTTTCTCACAAAAAAGACGATTCTGGTAGGTGTAAATCACGTGTTAATTTCACAGATTGTCGTCTGCTCCGGACAAATAAATAAGTACCCTAAAGGTGATTTTGTGGTTGCTAAAAAATCATAATCGTTTTTATATGCGAAAAAGAAACCACATCACGCGCGTTTAAAAACTGAAAAATGGCTTTGCACAATTACTTCAAATTATCTTGTCTACGTCAAGTTCAGTGCTTAAATTGTGGTTCTATTAATTTTCAAACATTATGTAACGAAATGTTTATGACCGAAAATAAAATCATATTCCGTTTCTATCTACAAAATGTAATTGTCACTTATTGTGAAAATACTAGTAGCATCTTGGAGTTGATAATACATATGTTTATCCTTTCGTTTGGAATAAACCACGAACAATATATTTTTTGCGGTTATTATAGTCTGACTGAAACTATTGGAATAAAATTCAACAAAGAAACATATCTTTCTGCAGACTATTTGTCAGCCGGCCTTCATCGATGTTCACTCTCAGGGTTTTAATCGAGGAACATTTCAATTTTTTGGTTAATTTCGGTATTACTTATATCTCATCTGAACAAGAAAGGAAACTGTATTAGTTATTGTATTTTAATCAACTCCCATTCCAGCATTATCGTAGGACATCAATTCAATTACAATTTATGTAGCCATTTTGAAATATCAACACTTCATTTCCCTAGAGACAGACGGCCTATTTGAAATTGATGTTAAAACTACGGTCATTTGTATCTAATGTTTCACTATTGTTCCGTTTCATGTAAAACTATTAGCCCTCCTCTCACGAGACTGCTGTCGTCTGCTAAATCATACCCAACCGTCTGCTTCGTAACAGAAGACCAACCATCGCTTTTAATTTTCCATTCCAATTGTCATTTAGAAAATAATCGTAAACATGGGGTTTATTTACTTTTCATCCACCATTTAAAGCACTTAGTTTTTAAAGAAATTACATGAATCAAACGAAAGATAAACATCCCTAGAGACGATTAGACTGGATGAGACAAACGAACATCTATATCCTTAATAGGTAAGAGTCCATATAGACAAAATTTCGAAACTTTTATACTTTTCCAATAGAACCATATTAATTACTTTATTCAAGCAAGCATCACTATCAACGGGAAATTGAGGGGCGTATCATTTACAAATAGGAATCCATATATATTACTGGGTTATGGAAAATCTCCAAAAAACGAGACAGTTAATATATGTCTCGTTATCTCCCCACATCCGTTTGTCATGCAACTTTTCTTAAAAAAACACAACCCAAACATTAACCGGTTTAACATCGCCACATTTTAGTGCCTGTGTATATTTATCGACAGATCAAAACAATTTAATCGCAAAAGTAAATCATTTGAAACATATGTTCAACTGATATGTTAGTGTTCCAGCTGACAAGGCCCCAAATAACATGATATCTGTATGCAAGATACACGACTTATAGTCAACAACTTAACGAAGGAACCTGTATCAAACAATGGCAATCCTACAAACACATCAACAACACTTAATCAAGATGACATCGTGGACAATCAGCAACCAGCTGTTTTGTGTTCTTTGGAAATTTCCACCGAAGATGACGAAAGGGATTTATCATCCCTGTATTGGATACAAAATATAAGTGTCCATACAAGCAACGGTATATTGCTTGGTAACCTAAATGTTCCACGAAACATCTTTTCAACATTTTAACATCTATTTTGTAAGCAGTCAGTTGTGTCAGTACTGTGGCACTAGCTAGCCGAGAAGTGGTGTGAATCAAATGGATGATCCTCAAAAAATTGCAAAGACCTATTGGAGTTCATTAAATACAGGTCTCTCTCATTTTACGTCAAGGGGCCGTAGTGGTTGTGATCGTATGGTAGTTGTATTTACAACTACGGTAGTTGTATTTACAACTACCTATGCAATCAGTGCCTATCACTACTACCGTTGTGGGTTCGAATCCCGCTCAGGTGAGGTGTACTCGATACAACATTATGTGATAATTTGTCCGTGACTTGCGGCAGGTCGGTGGTTTTCTCCGGGTACTTCGGTTTCCTCCACCAATAAAATTGACTACCACGATATGACTGAAATATAGTTGAAAGTGGAGTTGAAAACCATAAACCAAACCCCTTTTGCAACAGTATTATAAGACGACTTCTCAACTGTTTATTCTACCATCCTTCACAATAAGCACGAAAATCGATTTAAAGATTGGTTCAACTTTGATATTTTAGTCCAACGTATATAATTATGTTTTTAGTAGGGGCAATTCTTACTTTGGGATAAAACCGCTCTGATTTTAACCAATTGCACTCTAAAACTGATATTTTCCAAACGCAGGAGTTTCAAATGTTTTCAAATGTTAGAACATGTGTTTCAGTTGAAGGTTTTTATACAGAATTTTTCGCAAATAACGTTGGTCTTATGCAAGGGGAGGTAATTTAACCGATTGTGTTCGCATTATATGTTAATGATTGTGAAATGGTCTTTATTAATCATAATTGTGATCCTATAGAGTTAAAAGAATTAAGTCTGTTTTTAATAATGTATGCAGATGACATGGTTATTGATTCAGAGTCTGTAGAGGTTTTACAAGCTATATTAGATACATTATATAATTATACTGAAAAATGGAAATTGTCTGTAAATATAAACAAAACTAAAATTGTTGTTTTTCGAAATGGTGGTATACTCAGTGATGATGAAAAATGGTACTATAATGGGTTACAAATAGAAACTGTAAATTCTTTTACATATTTAGGTGTTGTACTCAATTTCAATGGTAAATTTTCTGTGGCTAAAAAGCATGTTGCTGAGCAAGGTAGAAAGGCTGTGTTTGCTTTGATAAAAAAACTCTAAACCATATATGTTTAATCATCATACTTTTTTATCCTTATTTGACACATATATTAGTAGTGTATTATGTTATGGGTGTGAAATATGGGGCTTTCATAAAGCACCAGATATTGAAAAAGTTCATGACAATTATTGTAAACGCATGGTTTATTATGAATTAGGTAGATACCCCTTGATTGTAACTAGAAAAAAATACGTATTTTTAAGTTTTGGTTGAAATTATTAAATGCCAATAACTGTATTCTGAAAGGTTGTTATGAATTTTTATATGATATGTGCTTAAAAAATCCAAATAATATGAATAACTGGGTTTGTAATATACGTAAAGAATTGTGTATTATTGGTCTAAATGATTTGTGGAATTCACAAGCAATGCTGTCTAAGAATGTTATATTTTTGATTAAACAAAGACTGCTCGATATTGACAAGCAGGAATTTGATGCTGTATTAAGTGTTTCATCAAAATGTCATTTTGATCAGTATATTGTTACAAATGTGTGTTTACAAGAATATTTATGCAAACCTATACCAGCATTGTACAAACAATGTATAACTAAAATTAGATTGTCATCACATAGACTTGCAATATTGAACAAGGATGGTATAATAAAACTAACAGAAACAGAAGAACCTGTAAATTGTGTATAAATGAAATTGAAGATGAAATGCATTTTTATTTTATCATGTCCATCATATGTAAATTTACGAAAACAATTTATCAAATCGTATTACTGGAAAAAGCCGTCTGTTTATAAAATGTTGCAACTATTAAGTGTTAGTACTGTGTTACCAATACCAAAGAATTATGTAATCTTGGTAAATATATTTTTAATGCTACAAAACTCAGAAATGTCTGGCTATGAAATTTCTAAAACATATAACTTTATTTTCAAACTTCTGTCTTAATCATTAATGTATGTTTATATTTTATATTTATTGTATTTGTATATTTATTTTTTGTGCTATAACCATTTATTGTATTTGTATTGTATCATGATCTGATGAATTATTTATTGTATATATGTATACCTATATGTTGTATGACATTGGTAAATAAAGATAATAAGAGGTTTTTTTTATCAACAACATTTGTGTTGTGTTTAATGGTCTTGTTTTCTTATGGAGAGTTGGCATTTCAATGGGAACTAAATCGCTCCATTTCCACTCGATTTAATCCTATATTTGTAATAGGCAGAATTCACACATTATTGTTTATATTGTATCATCGTAACTACTTACATGATAAAATAAAATGCATTTCATCTTCAATTTCATTTATACACAATTTACAGGTTCTTTTGTTTCTGTTAGTTTTATTATACCAGACTGAAATCTTCACTTTGTAAGTTTTCCGACCGCCATTATGAAATGGTACGTAAAATACACCTTCGTGTGTGGTGGCTCTCAATCGTAACTACTCGGCCATTCTTGCTACCCTACAAATAACCTCGTACGTAGATAGTAGAAATTCTTCTTAAATTGTTTGCCGGAAGTTAAGTTAAGTTAAGCCGCACACAAATATAGTCCACGAAAATCCAATATGGAAGACATACTAAGTAAAATCTAATCATGCAAAACTAATTAAAACTTTAACTTTTATCCATGAAAATAATTGAATACAGAAAATTGTTTCAAATATAACTTGATCAAACTTTCATGTAACTGACATGTGAAAAGTAGTGCGATTTATACACCTAATGCATACGAGGTTATTTGCAGGGTAGCGAGAATGGCCGAGTAGTTACGATTGTGGTGGCTCTGCCAAACAAATATTTGTACGTAAAATACACGTTGATGAGTGGATCTGCCTTGCAGATATTTGTGCGTGCCTCTCAATTATTTCTTGTATCTTAATCATCATTGCATAAAAGGCCAACATACTTTCCTTACATTTGATACTGTTCATTGAATCATATTTTATGAATAAAGGAGAGAAACAAATTTCTTTACATGAAATCATAAATACTTGGTTGGAGAAATGTTCGTTATTAATGATCATAAATCAGACACAAAGATTGACTAAATACAGAAGGAAGTGTGTAATACTGTGATAAAATCTTCAGATTTCATGGCAATCCATGCAACTCTAATTCTACATTTAATTAAACCAACCGTTATTTTAATTAATAATGCTTATTCTGGAAACAATAAGTAATCTTAACCCCAACTCTTTTTTCTCTGTAAATTAAAAAGATAACGACGAATTCGTAAAATGTTCTTACACGTACCTACACATTTTCCCGTTTGTTTATTCTGTTCAGGTTTTGTCAGTTAGAAAACTGTATGATGCTTTATTTATTCTTGAGCGAGTGATTGAGTGATTATTGTTTAACACCAACTCAGCAATTTTTCAGCTATATCGTGGCGAGAACAAGTTAATTTTCAATGAGATGATGATGAGGTCCGTTTTGTTCTAGACTAACACGCTGAGTTGGATTTTTATAGTGCTAGCTCACTGAAACAACAGTCCGCGGGTAGACATGTCGCTCCACTCTAACACATTATTCTGATTTTGAGCCAACCAACCTTTGTTCTTACTCCTTAATGCTGCGTGCATAGCGGAAAAACAACAAATACGAATTTAATAGTCTTTGTTTTGACCCGACCGGGGCTCGAACCCACGATCTACCACACTCGAGGCGAGCACGCTAACCATGGCTAGAACCCACGATCTACCACGCTCGAGGCGAGCACGCTAACCATGGCTAGAACACACGATCTACCACACTCGAGGCGAGCACGCTAACCATGGCTAGAACTCGCGATCTACCACACTCGAGGCGAGGACGCTCACCATGGCTAGAACCCACGATCTACCACACTCGAGGCGAGCACGCTAACCATGGCTAGAACCCACAATCTACCACACTCGAGGCGAGCACGCTAACCATGGCTAGAACCCACGATTTACCACGCTCGAGGCGGGCACGCTAACCATGGTTAGAACCCACGATCTACAACACTCGAGGCGAGCACACTAACCATGGCTAGAACTCACGATCTACCATACTCGAGGCGAGCACGCTAACCATGGCTAGAACTCACGATCTACAACACTCAAGGCGAGGACGCTAACCATGGCTAGAACTCACGATCTACCACACTCGAGGCGAGCACGCTAACCATGGCTAGAACCCACAATCTACCACACTCGAGGCGAGGACGCTCACCATAGCTAGAACCCACGATCTACCACACTCGAGGCGAGCACGCTAACCATGGCTAGAGCTCCCGATCTACCACACTCGAGGCGAGCACGCTAACCATGGCTAGAGCTCCCGATCTACCACACTCGAGACGAGCACGCTAACCATGGCTAGAACCCACGATCTACCACACTCGAGGCGAGCACGCTAACCATGGCTAGAACCCACGATCTACCACACTCGAGGCGAGGACGCTCACCATGGCTAGAACCCACGATCTACCACACTCGAGGCGAACACGCTAACCATGGCTAGAGCTCACGATCTACCACACTCGAGGCGAGCACGCTAACCATGGCTAGAACCCACAATCTACCACACTCGAGGCGAGCACGCTAACCATAGCTAGAACCCACAATCTACCACACTCGAGGCGAGCACGCTAACCATGGCTAGAACCCACAATCTACCACACTCGAGGAGAGCACGCTAACCATGGCTAGAACCCACAATCTACCACACTCGAGGCGAGCACGCTAACCATTACACCACTGGTGATGTTTATTTATTCTTCAACAAATAGAGAAGTATAGATATTCATTTCATGAAATTATTCGTATACAATATCAGTCGTAATAAATGATGTTTAAAAGAAGTGAATTGGTTTTTGAACGACAGGAACAAGCATATTGATTGGTTGTTTTTTCAACGCCATTATTTCTCACAGGTCCTCTTCTGACTGTAGTCTGTAGATCTCCATGTGAAGCCTCTTCTGTCAGTCCCTCGTCTGAACTATTCTTAATTAGGTTGTGTTTGGTCATGTTTACCAAAAATTGCCTGGTTTATATATTCATATTTTCGTCATTGGTTTTCTCAGAATATGTCAAATTTTCCTTCAAATGATAGTGGGTGTGGTTATAACTAAGGGTGGTAGGTTGTTCCAGGGTTCAACAATTCTTTGAGTAAATGGATATTTTCTGACATAGAGTCTTGAATGTGTCTTATGCAACTTATATTTATGGGCTCTTGTTGAATCATCTCTAGTTCTTACAAAGTTGGATACATCTTCATCATATATACCGGTAAGGACCTTATAAAGTTCTATCATAGCTCACCATCGTGATCTTCTGTATGTCAAAGTTGGTAATTTCAGTTATCGTAAGGGACCGACCATTTAACTTGAAGGGGGTTATGGTTTTTTGTTTCGTTCAGAATTTTTTTTTTCTGATAACACAAGAGTTAGAATACTTATTTTTTTTGTCACGCAAAGCGCGAATTTTTTTTCCAGAATTTAACATTAGGTTTTATGTCAAAAACTCTGAATCAGATTAATTTTTTTTTTCCTCCACCAAAATCAGAATATTTTTTCAGCAACATTGGGAATCAGAATATTTTTTTTAGAAAAAAAACATAACCCCCCCCCCCCCCCCCCCCCCCCCCTTCTTTCAAGTTCTTCGTGTGTTAATTGTGATAGACCGAGTATTTGTTTACTAACTCTTCTTTGGACATTTTCTTTGAATTCTATGTGTTTTTTCAAATATTGGTTCCACACTTGATTGGCATAAAAAAAGGGCTGTGTATAATAAAAGGAATGCTGTACAATCCATGTATTCTAACGAATTTGTCTTGTTGACCTTTTCTGAAATTTGTTGGTCGAATGTTAGTTTATTCTCTATTATTACCCCATCTTCGCTAGCCAAGGGTTACGATTCGGGTCCCCCTTCTCTCCACCCTTGGCGGATATAGAATACATTTTGAAATTCACGCGCAATGCCACCTGGTGGTTTATCGAAGTTGCACCCCTTAGATAGTCGTCATCGCCAGCCAATCAGAATCGTTTTGTTATACGTATGTTGGAGAGTTGAAAATGGCAGCGCCCAGTGAATAAAAACTTATTTGTGATAAATTTAATTTGGAAGCACTTACTGTCAACCAAGTGAAAGTTTCAAAGCTTTGGCAGACGGGAAAGATGTTTTCATTGGAACCAAAACGGGAAGTGGCAAATCGTTGTCATATAAGAGCATTCCGGCGCCATTTTTGTTTACATTTCGTGGATAACATGTGCTCCGTGTAAAACGTCTTCTGATTGGATACGTGTACTGGTAGCCGTAACCAATGAAATATTAAAGCGTGAATCCTCAAAATGTATTCTAGATCTGCCAAGGGTAGAGAGAAGGCGGACCTGAATCGTAACCCTTGGCTAGCGAAGATGTTATTACCCCAGCTACATTCATTTTAGCTATATTCATGGCGAGAACAAGTTCCTGACCGTAGAAAAATGAATTATCATTTCACAATGAATATGTCCTAAATTTTAGAGTTTTAGAGTGAATTGGTAGACAGATGGGTCCCATACTCCATCGTGGATCGTTCTAGCGAATTTTATGCTGTTTCTGGCATTCTTCCGAGCAATATCGCATGCTTCTTCTGAGGAAGCCTAATGCTGAGTTTGTTTTTTTCTCTCGCTACGTTGGATATGTGGGTCACAGTGGTCCATGCGAGATATTCAGAAATTGCTACTTGGATTTTTTTTTTAGATCTTCTTGTAGAATTTCATGTTCTTTTGTTGTTTTTATTTGTCTGTAGAATAGGCAGTCACGTGCAAACAGTCTTGCTGAAGATTTCTCTGTAGCTGGAACATGTATAATATATGGAATGGTTTATTGGA
Organism: Bathymodiolus septemdierum; assembly: GCA_963383655.1. NCBI lineage: Eukaryota > Metazoa > Mollusca > Bivalvia > Mytilida > Modiolidae > Bathymodiolus > Bathymodiolus septemdierum. The sequence continues at coordinate 43,956,465 of OY726523.1, read as the reverse complement.
TAATAATTGCTAAGAAATACTGGGTTCAAAATTTTCTCTTTTTGTGATATTTATGTAGTAAATATACATTCACCAAGATATTTCCTTATATTTCATATATTTCATAAAGTTGTCTTAGTTGTGTTTGTCATGATGATAATCCTTTGTTTGGATTTTTAGATCAATAAAATTTATTTGATTTGATTTGATTTATATTTTCAAAATATTCTCCTGAAGTAATTTCTTATCCGATTTTCTTTAAATTTTCACCTTTAAAGGGGAATTTGCGGTAGTGCCTACCGACAAAATTTGTGGGCGGGGCTTATCATAAAAAATCCCCGTTGATATTAACCCGAATAATCCAGTCGTTATATTACGCTCCCGCTGGTCGCTACATTAAGCGATAGTGCCGATAGAGAGCGCAGTATTATTCGAGTTACGTTGATATGAACAGCATATTTATGAAACTGTATGTCACATGACCAACGTGACCAATGTCACATACCTTAGAAATATAATGTGATTTTTGTAGATTTTAGACTGATGAAGAATATTATTTTTAATAATAATAATATAATAATCTTTATTGCAAATAAAACCCTTGTGGTTACAGCAACACAATACAATACAACATTACAAAACATATATACATGAACAACATAAAGAAATGTCATATATTCATAGTTAAAGTTATACATTGACCAATGTGAACCTCATTTTCGCAATTCTAACGATTGCTTTATATAGTCAACAACACTGGGCAAAAATTCTTGATCAGGAATTAATATAATTTTTACTTGGGAAAAAAAGTCCAGTTGGTCGAAATTAGCATGCTACTTTTTAATATTATTTATTAAAACATTTCTAAGATTATTATTTATTTGGCATTGTAGAAAAAAATGAATCTCATCATCTAGTACTTTACAAGTTTTACAGAGTCTTTGATGTCTGGAAATTTTCTTGTATCTACCTAGTTCAATTTCTAATGGATGATCACTCGTTCTATATTTAGTTAAAAGCTGTCGATTGTTAAATTTTGTTCGTAAGTTTTAAATAGTCTTCTAGTTTAATGTCTGTTTTTAATTTACTACCTATATAGAAACAGTTTTGAACTATCATCTAAGTTTTATAGTTTTTCAAGTATTTTTTCTTCATATTTTTCTTTTATAGTTTTTTTAAGCGTATTTTTAAATGTATCTTTGACAAGTAAAAAGGGTTTGTTAAAATCTTCAAAATTATTTTGATTAAGTTCTACTTCTTTAAATATTTCTGTGGCAAAGGTGTACCATGTATAAATATTTTCATTACTTATATTTTTATTTATATTAAAAAGATGCTTCCTTAACAAGGGGGTTTATTCCATCCAACTGAATCCTGGAATAGTAGAGCATAACTTGTGTATTTATAAATGAGTCTAATGGTAGTCTAGCCAATTCAGATTTTGCTGAGATATTACAAGATGTTTTCTTGATACCTAGAGCTGCTTTACAAAATTTATGATGTAATTTTTCAAAACTAAATCTATCAACAAATGACAACTTATCACAATTACTTCCATGAGCCTTCGATCTTTTCTAGGCTTTATAAATATAGTAATAATCTTCCTTATACCAAATTTCACTATTGTAAAGTATTATAGGTCTAATTAAAGAGTCAAAATAATTTAATAAGGCTATTGAAAAGTTTCGTAGGGAGGAACACACTTTAGTGAACATGCCTGTCAAATATTTTGCTCCAAAAGTAAATGTGAAACTATGCATCATTGATTTTTCCTCCTCGTGGCCAAAATAATGAACAATCTCAATGTTTGCTCCGCCCACAGCTATTTATACCCACGCTCTCGGTTTAAGGCAAAATTAATAAAAGAATATTCCAATATTTTTATATAAGTTTTTTTTTCAAATTTTATTAACAAGAATTTATGATTTAAACATAAATGTAAATTCTCAAGCGACGTCACAATTTAAAATAAGAAATGTTAATAAAAAAAAAAAAAAAAAAAAAAAAAAAAAAAAATAGAAACAAAATTACATGAAAATTACAGAAGAAATTGTTATACGTTATAATTTTTTCTTTATACAAATGTATTGGGAATAAAAATCAACATTTTTACTGTTTTTAAAAAAATCTCAAAATCCTTGAATCAGTTTTCGGTCTGTTGGACCGGGTCCGATCTGTTGACTGCTTGCCCTACCTTTATTGGTTGCTTAAAATAGCTGCACGCGTATGTCACATGATTCCCTGTCGTCTGTGTAACGTTTACTAAAACAGACTTATTAATGAATTGTATAGCAAAAAAGACTGCTATTGGAATGGCAGAAATGCAAGGATACAAATTCAAAAATAATTTATAAGCTGGTCGCGATAAGCCAGTAAAACTAAAAACAGGAAAAGAAATTAAATTAGAAAGGATTAAATATGATAAGGCATAACAAATCAGTTATAGACTGGTTCCTCGAACAACAGCTGTTTTGTTTGACCCTCTGACTGAACTGTTGCCCTCAACCTTCGGCTTGGGGCAACAGTTCAGTCCTCGGGTCGAGCAAAACAGCTGTTGTCCTTGGACCCAGTCAATAACTGTATACTACTGTATGTTTATTTCTGCTTTTAATGCTGAAAAAAATCATTAAAATCAAGTAAGAAATCACTTGGCAATATATAATCATGGTTGTATATGAACTTGATATATCTCTACTTATAGGGAAATATGCTACTACAGAAAGACTATTGACCTAATACTATATAGGATAACATTATTGTATATCAAAGTTTACAATAACACGGGAAGGCTATCTGCGGTACCATAAGAGTTACAGTTCCCGGCTAACGGTATGGGAAGGCCTACTAGAGTGTTTCTGCATTTTTACACCAAATAGATTCTAACGACGTAAGGGAACTAATTCAATCATTTCCTTACAAACTAGGGGAGACAATCAAAGATGGCTGCGCCCATGTGTAAAAGTTGGACAGTTATTCAATTTCTTATTAATGGAAAATCACCAACTCGAATACTTGGTAATTAATCAGAAAGATAAGCATGCGATGACTTGTTATGTATTTGCATATATTTTGTCTCAAGTTCCTTTTTTATGCTCAAAATTGACTAATTTGTAAGATTGACTGTCTCATACACAGGCACTTGTCCACAGCCACAGGCACTCTCTTGTCTCACTATCCACGTCTTTGGGGGTGGACGTGGATAATAAACAAATATATATATGAGACAAGTGCCTGTGGTCTCATAGACATTAGCAACAACTGGTATGATTTTTCTAAACATCATATTTAATTCTTTGTACAACATCTTAATAATTGGGAACAAAAGATTTGAAGTTAACTGCTGCCTTCATAAAACCAAATATGGATTCATATTCATAGGTTGGTAGGCACTTTTTTGGGGAAAATTTTCATTTTATGAAAAAAGTTACCCAAATTTTTCTTCAATTTTTGTTTTTTTATTAAATATTCAAAAACAACATACATGTATCAAAAGCATCATATATACTGCCTACTGGGCTTACCTCGTTCCAATGGTCTTACGGAAACACACCTTTTATAATATCCGATACCTATCGTTTGAATGAATCTGTATTTATACAAACATATTATGATATGAACTAATAAAAAATAATAATATCCTTTTAAAACAGGAGTGTTTACCTTGTGTTGAAGTTATCGATTGTTGACAGTTCTTCGATGGCACCTTTTTTTTTACCTTAACCTCGTTTCGATGTACTGGGAATTCCCTGTTATGGAGAGCCATTTGGGCTAATATGCTTGACTGCTGTGGCGGGTTATTTATATCGGATATATTTGAACCAAATAAAAGAATTTTTTATTATTTAACAGATGGAAAAAACATATGATTACATAAAATAAAAAAAAAAGGTTTGGGGTGAAATTTTATGCACTTTATGGCAATTTTCATTTTAAATTTACATTTCACATTATAAGAGTTGGAAGAAACAGCTTAACCACACATGGCATAAAATTAATGATCTTTATTTAAAGATGTCAACAGCTTTAACGTTGTTTACTCCAGTTGTATTATCGAAAAACAACAAAATTATCATAATTATTAATCTGGCTTTCCATAGTTTTTTCCTGCGCACAACCGCAAGTGCAACTTTATTGTCATTGTTAACTAGGAAGCTGGATAGCAGACGAACACAAAACAGTTTTCACATGTTCAATAAACGGTTTTTAAGATTTATCAAGCGAGATGGCATATAAGGGTGAAGGAGAAGTTGAGATTTATTATTACATATATAATAAAACGGCAAAAGCTTACCTGAAATGTAAGCATTTCCAAAAAATAGGTGATGTAAACAAAGCATGTCGTCAGTGGAATGTGATCTACATCCTCTGACCGGCGACTGTATAAATGGAAGTACGCGAAGCACAAAAAGAAAATACCTCAGTACGAGGTTAACACGAAATGAGGTGAAGACAGTATACATGTGTTCATTCAGAATATGAAAAAATGGGGCATATTTTCAACAGAAAAAAAATAGTTTTGCCACCCTCAACTTTTCAAAGTGGGGAGGGTTCCCAGCTCATTCGCCTATGAAGTGATATTAATAAAGTTCGAACTGCAGACTCCTACGGAGCATCTGAGTTCATATCGCACTGGAGTTTTAGTGGTGTTTGTGTTGCTCAATCTTCAGTTTTCTGTGTATTCGTAATTTTTTGTCAGCCATTAAACATTTGTCTTTTTGTTTTGTTATACCTGTATATTTATGTCATATATTGTTAATGAAATAATATATTGACCCTTTAAGACTAATTACCAATAAAGGTAGCTCTCAGTCTGTAGTGTAACAATTGAAGATGCTCAAATCGGAAGTTGGATTATGAGATTTTTCACGGAATTATCTTCCTTTGATGTCGACACACCTTTATTTTTGAGAAATAAATTATGCCAATGGGGGTAAATAATAAAAAAAACTTTTAATTTATGTTAAAATGAAGTAGAATTTGTTAAAAATATAAACATTGATTTAGCGTATTCGACCTAAATCATATTTAAATTTGTTATTTCCACTTCGAATAATGTTTTCAAAAAGAAAATGTGTTTCTAATATTATTTAATTCCCATATATGCTTGATTTGATCATCCCTACTTTATAATTTGTATATATTTGAAGCATTTGTACACAGGTGTCTTTATATAGCCCTGTAGAAAATACCATGTCACTCGGTATCAACTTTTCTTAATTTTTCATTCATTGCATCGGGGCGACACCTAGCGATGCCCCTCCCTCTTTTTTACAGAATACAGAATTTATTTTGACAGATCGAAACTATATCATTTTCATCTTATTTTGCACCTTTCTATGCAGAACTGAATGACTTATATACAATAAATACGATCAAACAGTACATTCTATCCATACGAGGTTACTGATGAAAATGATATATTTTCGCTCGGTCAAAAAAATTCTGTATTCTGCAAAAAGGGGGAGGGTCACCAAAGGGTATCTAGTCCACATGTACCTGTGAGTGTATTTATGCATAAGTACAGTGATCTTTTAATATTGGCTGAGAAGGAGATCTAGCAAATTTAAGACGGGGATTCTTTGTGCACTAATTCCTCAAAAACTTGTCTTACATGTTTACAAAATTCAAATTAATTATAGTCGGCTTAATATAATGGGCGTATTTATTTGGGTAGTAAATCTGACTAGTCCTACAACATAAGACTCCATACCTTTACTTTTAACATTTTTTTTGTGGCAAAAGCAAATCACTAAAAAAAAAAATTGGAAACTAACAGTCTTATATTGTAGGGCTATAACTGTGACCAACATTTGCATTAGTTAATAATGTAGTTAGGTACAGATTATATTTATTTCTGTAAAGAAACTTCAGAGCACATGAAGATTTCTATATTTGACAGGCTGCTTGATATGGTGATATATATCTATATACATGTATATAATTTTTGTTGTGGTGAATACCTTTTAACTTGACCTTGGGGATTTTATTATGTAAGGTATTGCAGTGTTCGAAATGAAAACTTGAATTTACTGGTCCGAATCAAATTCTTGAATAAATTTTTATGTAGTTCTAAATAAAAACTGAAACAATTACAGACTTGAATAAAGTTTTACTGGTCTTTGGCCAGAGGACCTGTGCTCATTATGAGGACTGGTATTGACGTGGATACCATTTCATCTATGGCTAAAAAATTATTCTATTTGCTCTGCTCCGATAATAGAGCATGCTTGTGGAGACACACAAACATTTATTTTTATTCTTTCATATTTTGCAGGTTTAACATGGTGCAGAAAAGTGCATTATATACAGAAATGTCAGATGTCTTCAGCAACATATGAACAGCCTAATTCTGACATACCACTGAAAGATAGTATACCAACAATGGAAGATTTCTACAATGATGAGTTTGACATCGAAAGAGCAATTAAAAAAACACCAAGTATAGAGTTTATTTTTATTTTATAAGAAAAAGAAAGTTGTGTATTTTTAGAAACTGTAAAAATTCATTCTTCTAAAGAAACAGACAAATGTTTTTTGCAAACAATTTTTGTAATATTGATATTGGACTTCACAGTTTTCATGACTTGAAACAACTTTGGAGAAAAATATTAAGGAATACTCATTTGCAATTACCTGAGTTATTGATGACAATGAAATGATACCAATAACATCAAATTTTAAATTGTTACACCCTGTTAGTCCCATCATTTTTTGAAATATTCCTATTGTTAGAGCTTCAGTAAATGTTCCATCTTGAAACATTCATATTCATTATTGTTCGAGCTTCAATAAATGTTCCATCTTGAACTATTCATATTGTTCGAGCTTCAGGTAATGTCCCATCTGTAACAAGCTTTACTATTGTTACAGAAGAACATTATGATAACCTAAGGAAGAATCCTGACCACCCTATAGATGCCAAAATCCTGAAGTTAACTGTAATTGGTATTCCTAATGCAGGGAAATCTACCCTTATCAACAGACTTATGAGATTGAAAGTAAGTAAAGCTATACAGGGAAATAAAACATAATCAGCTGACTTTTTTTTTATCAGTGACATCATCTCTAAGCTCTACAGGGAAAAATGTTCCTATCTATTTATATTTTCTCCAAATCTAGTGAGTAATTGTTAATTAATTTACATGTATGGTATATCATGACAAGAAACATGTTGACCAGTCACTAGACAGTACTTGTCATTCCACTTGGACTCAATATTCTGACTACAATCACAAGAAACATGTTGACCTAAGTCACTAGACAGTACTTGTCATTCCACTTGGACTCAATATTCTGACTACAATCACAAGAAACATGTTGACCAGTCACTAGACAGTACTTGTCATTCCACTTGGACTCAATATTCTGACTACAATCACAAGAAACATGTTGACCAGTCACTAGACAGTACTTGTCATTCCACTTGGACTCAATATTCTGACTACAATCACAAGAAACATGTTGACCAGTCACTAGACAGTACTTGTCATTCCACTTGGACTCAATATTCTGACTACAATCACAAGAAACATGTTGACCAGTCACTAGACAGTACTTGTCATTCCACTTGGACTCAATATTCTGACTACAATCACAAGAAACATGTTGACCAGTCACTAGACAGTACTTGTCATTCCACTTGGACTCAATATTCTGACTACAATCACAAGAAACATGTTGACCAGTCACTAGACAGTACTTGTCATTCCACTTGGACTCAATATTCTGACTACAATCACAAGAAACATGTTGACCAGTCACTAGACAGTACTTGTCATTCCACTTGGACTCAATATTCTGACTACAATCACAAGAAACATGTTGACCAGTCACTAGACAGTACTTGTCATTCCACTTGGACTCAATATTCTGACTACAATCACAAGAAACATGTTGACCAGTCACTAGACAGTACTTGTCATTCCACTTGGACTCAATATTCTGACTACAATCACAAGAAACATGTTGAGACCAGTCACTAGACAGTACTTGTCATTCCACTTGGACTCAATATTCTGACTACAATCACAAGAAACATGTTGACCAGTCACTAGACAGTACTTGTCATTCCACTTGGACTCAATATTCTGACTACAATCACAAGAAACATGTTGACCAGTGACTAGACAATACTTGTCATTCCATTGACTCAATATTCTGACTACAATCACAAGAAACATGTTGACCAGTCACTAGACAGTACTTGTCATTCCACTTGGACTCAATATTCTGACTACAATCACAAGAAACATGTTGACCAGTCACTAGACAGTACTTGTCATTCCACTTGGACTCAATATTCTGACTACAATCACAAGAAACATGTTGACCAGTGACTAGACAGTACTTGTCATTCCACTTGGACTCAATATTCTGACTACAATCACAAGAAACATGTTGACCAGTCACTAGACAGTACTTGTCATTCCACTTGGACTCAATATTCTGACTACAATCACAAGAAACATGTTGACCAGTCACTAGACAGTACTTGTCATTCCACTTGGACTCAATATTCTGACTACAATCACAAGAAACATGTTGACCAGTCACTAGACAGTACTTGTCATTCCACTTGGACTCAATATTCTGACTACAATCACAAGAAACATGTTGACCAGTGACTAGACAGTACTTGTCATTCCACTTGGACTCAATATTCTGACTACAATCACAAGAAACATGTTGACCAGTCACTAGACAGTACTTGTCATTCCACTTGGACTCAATATTCTGACTACAATCACAAGAAACATGTTGACCAGTGACTAGACAGTACTTGTCATTCCACTTGGACTCAATATTCTGACTACAATCACAAGAAACATGTTGACCAGTCACTAGACAGTACTTGTCATTCCACTTGGACTCAATATTCTGACTACAATCACAAGAAACATGGTTGACCAGTCACTAGACAGTACTTGTCATTCCACTTGGACTCAATATTCTGACTACAATCACAAGAAACATGTTGACCAGTCACTAGACAGTACTTGTCATTCCACTTGGACTCAATATTCTGACTACAATCACAAGAAACATGTTGACCAGTCACTAGACAGTACTTGTCATTCCACTTGGACTCAATATTCTGGCTACAATCACAAGAAACATGTTGACCAGTCACTAGACAGTACTTGTCATTCCACTTGGACTCAATATTCTGACTACAATCACAAGAAACATGTTGACCAGTCACTAGACAGTACTTGTCATTCCACTTGGACTCAATATTCTGACTACAATCACAAGAAACATGTTGACCAGTCACTAGACAGTACTTGTCATTCCACTTGGACTCAATATTCTGACTACAATCACAAGAAACATGTTGACCAGTCACTAGACAGTACTTGTCATTCCACTTGGACTCAATATTCTGACTACAATCACAAGAAATATGTTGACCAGTCACTAGACAGTACTTGTCATTCCACTTGGACTCAATATTCTGACTACAATCACAAGAAACATGTTGACCAGTGACTAGACAGTACTTGTCATTCCACTTGGACTCAATATTCTGACTACAATCACAAGAAACATGTTGACCAGTCACTAGACAGTACTTGTCATTCCACTTGGACTCAATATTCTGACTACAATCACAAGAAACATGTTGACCAGTCACTAGACAGTACTTGTCATTCCACTTGGACTCAATATTCTGACTACAATCACAAGAAATATGTTGACCAGTCACTAGACAGTACTTGTCATTCCACTTGGACTCAATATTCTGACTACAATCACAAGAAACATGTTGACCAGTCACTAGACAGTACTTGTCATTCCACTTGGACTCAATATTCTGACTACAATCACAAGAAACATGTTGACCAGTCACTAGACAGTACTTGTCATTCCACTTGGACTCAATATTCTGACTACAATCACAAGAAACATGTTGACCAGTCACTAGACAGTACTTGTCATTCCACTTGGACTCAATATTCTGACTACAATCACAAGAAACATGTTGACCAGTCACTAGACAGTACTTGTCATTCCACTTGGACTCAATATTCTGACTACAATCACAAGAAACATGTTGACCAGTCACTAGACAGTACTTGTCATTCCACTTGGACTCAATATTCTGACTACAATCACAAGAAACATGTTGACCAGTCACTAGACAGTACTTGTCATTCCACTTGGACTCAATATTCTGACTACAATCACAAGAAACATGTTGACCAGTCACTAGACAGTACTTGTCATTCCACTTGGACTCAATATTCTGACTACAATCACAAGAAACATGTTGACCAGTCACTAGACAGTACTTGTCATTCCACTTGGACTCAATATTCTGACTACAATCACAAGAAACATGTTGACCAGTCACTAGACAGTACTTGTCATTCCACTTGGACTCAATATTCTGACTACAATCACAAGAAACATGTTGACCAGTCACTAGACAGTACTTGTCATTCCACTTGGACTCAATATTCTGACTACAATCACAAGAAACATGTTGACCAGTGACTATACAGTACTTGTCATTCCACTTGGACTCAATATTCTGACTACAATCACAAGAAACATGTTGACCAGTCACTAGACAGTACTTGTCATTCCACTTGGACTCAATATTCTGACTACAATCACAAGAAACATGTTGACCAGTCACTAGACAGTACTTGTCATTCCACTTGGATTCAATATTCTGACTACAATCACAAGAAACATGTTGACCAGTCACTAGACAGTACTTGTCATCTCCACTTGGACTCAATATTCTGACTACAATCACAAGAAACATGTTGACCAGTGACTAGACAGTACTTGTCATTCCACTTGGACTCAATATTCTGACTACAATCACAAGAAACATGTTGACCAGTCACTAGACAGTACTTGTCATTCCACTTGGACTCAATATTCTGACTACAATCACAAGAAACATGTTGACCAGTGACTAGACAGTACTTGTCATTCCACTTGGACTCAATATTCTGACTACAATCACAAGAAACATGTTGACCAGTCACTAGACAGTACTTGTCATTCCACTTGGACTCAATATTCTGACTACAATCACAAGAAACATGTTGACCAGTCACTAGACAGTACTTGTCATTCCACTTGGACTCAATATTCTGACTACAATCACAAGAAACATGTTGACCAGTCACTAGACAGTACTTGTCATTCCACTTGGACTCAATATTCTGACTACAATCACAAGAAACATGTTGACCAGTCACTAGACAGTACTTGTCATTCCACTTGGACTCAATATTCTGACTACAATCACAAGAAACATGTTGACCAGTCACTAGACAGTACTTGTCATTCCACTTGGACTCAATATTCTGACTACAATCACAAGAAATATGTTGACCAGTCACTAGACAGTACTTGTCATTCCACTTGGACTCAATATTCTGACTACAATCACAAGAAACATGTTGACCAGTGACTAGACAGTACTTGTCATTCCACTTGGACTCAATATTCTGACTACAATCACAAGAAATATGTTGACCAGTCACTAGACAGTACTTGTCATTCCACTTGGACTCAATATTCTGACTACAATCACAAGAAACATGTTGACCAGTCACTAGACAGTACTTGTCATTCCACTTGGACTCAATATTCTGACTACAATCACAAGAAACATGTTGACCAGTCACTAGACAGTACTTGTCATTCCACTTGGACTCAATATTCTGACTACAATCACAAGAAACATGTTGACCGGAGTCACTAGACAGTACTTGTCATTCCACTTGGACTCAATATTCTGACTACAATCACAAGAAACATGTTGACCTGAGTCACTAGACAGTACTTGTCATTCCACTTGGACTCAATATTCTGACTACAATCACAAGAAACATGTTGACTTGAGTCACTAGACAGTACTTGTCATTCCACTTGGACTCAATATTCTGACTACAATCACAAGAAACATGTTGACCAGTCACTAGACAGTACTTGTCATTCCACTTGGACTCAATATTCTGACTACAATCACAAGAAACATGTTGACCTGAGTCACTAGACAGTACTTGTCATTCCACTTGGACTCAATATTCTGACTACAATCACAAGAAACATGTTGACCTGAGTCACTAGACAGTACTTGTCATTCCACTTGGACTCAATATTCTGACTACAATCACAAGAAACATGTTGACCTGAGTCACTAGACAGTACTTGTCATTCCACTTGGACTCAATATTCTGACTACAATCACAAGAAACATGTTGACCTGAGTCACTAGACAGTACTTGTCATTCCACTTGGACTCAATATTCTGACTACAATCACAAGAAACATGTTGACCTGAGTCACTAGACAGTACTTGTCATTCCACTTGGACTCAATATTCTGACTACAATCACAAGAAACATGTTGACCTGAGTCACTAGACAGTACTTGTCATTCCACTTGGACTCAATATTCTGACTACAATCACAAGAAACATGTTGACCAGTCACTAGACAGTACTTGTCATTCCACTTGGACTCAATATTCTGACTACAATCACAAGAAACATGTTGACCAGTCACTAGACAGTACTTGTCATTCCACTTAGACTCAATATTCTGACTACAATCACAAGAAACATGTTGACCAGTCACTAGACAGTACTTGTCATTCCACTTAGACTCAATATTCTGACTACAATCACAAGAAACATGTTGACCAGTCACTAGACAGTACTTGTCATTCCACTTGGACTCAATATTCTGACTACAATCACAAGAAACATGTTGACCAGTCACTAGACAGTACTTGTCATTCCACTTGGACTCAGTATTCTGACTACAATCACAAGAAACATGTTGACCAGTCACTAGACAGTACTTGTCATTCCACTCAATATTCTGACTACAATCACAAGAAACATGTTGACCAGTCACTAGACAGTACTTGTCATTCCACTTGGACTCAATATTCTGACTACAATCACAAGAAACATGTTGACCTGAGTCACTAGACAGAACTTGTCATTCCACTTGGACTCAATATTCTGACTACAATCACAAGAAACATGTTGACCTGAGTCACTAGACAGTACTTGTCATTCCACTTGGACTCAATATTCTGACTACAATCACAAGAAACATGTTGACCAGTCACTAGACAGTACTTGTCATTCCACTTGGACTCAATATTCTGACTACAATCACAAGAAACATGTTGACCTGAGTCACTAGACAGTACTTGTCATTCCACTTGGACTCAATATTCTGACTACAATCACAAGAAACATGTTGACCTGAGTCACTAGACAGTACTTGTCATTCCACTTGGACTCAATATTCTGACTACAATCACAAGAAACATGTTGACCAGTCACTAGACAGTACTTGTCATTCTGACTACAATCACAAGCCAACCATGTCTTTGTCCCTTTAATGCTGCACACTTACAGATGAAGCAGCAAGTATTCATTTTAAATATGGAAAGCCTGATTGTGGACCATAGCTGGTAACATGTTTGGAGAGTGCCATATTCCTTGCATGCTAAAGGCTTCTTTTGTAGATTTCGAAAAAAAAGTGGGTGCATTGTAACTGCTATAAAAGACTAAGTTTTTCATCCCTACCTAACTCTCCATACTTATTCAACTGCAGTCAGAAGTCATTGACACGGTTGACCCATTCCTTCCCTAATTTCTATATAGTTTTTATATATTATTGAATTTGCACTCATCTTGCATTTGCACTCATCTTGCATTTAGCAGAAATACTGCTTGAAGGATCGGACGTTAAGCAATAATCAATCAATCAACCAATTTTAGAGTCTTTTGTTTCACCTGACCTTGGAGTTGAAATCCATGGTCTTCTGTATTCCAGGAGAGGTATCCATGAAACCACTAAAGTCAAAGGTGGTTTTCCCCAGCTCTAGATTACCAGACGAATAGATTAAAGCTCTAATAAGTCAAATTTTCTAAAATTGATCAAAACTGCAATTAATTCTGAAAAAATTCAATCTTTGCTTAGTTTTTGAACTTTTCACACAAGGAAAAAACATTTGACGTGAAGCTTATTTTGTGACATCTCTCTCATTGACGACAAAGTTCTTTTAGACCACTTCAAAATGTCATGCCTTTTCATAATTTATATCATCCTGCAATCAGTAGTAATATAGGGATAAGTATGAATCTTGTCTTTCTAAAGTTAGAGAGGTAGAGTTAAGGTGTTTAACGCCACTTTCAACAATATTTTAGTTATATCGTGGCCGTCAGTTTTATTGGTGTAGAAAACCGGAGAAAATCACTGACCTGCTGCATGTCACTGCCAAGCTTTATCACATCGTGTATCAAGTACATATCGCCATGAGTGGGATTCGAACTCACAATTTTTGTAGTGATAGGCACTGATTGCATAGGTAGTTGCAAATCCAACTACCATATGATCACAACCAAGACGGCTCCTCTTGTCTTTATATGTACTCCACAAATTAATAAAGCTAACCTGGTAACTGATTCATACAGAGGGAAGGGCAAGAAATCTTAACAATGTGGACGAGAAAGAGGACACGCTCGAAAGATTAGAACAACACTTGGTTCTGCTCTTTTCAGTAAAATTTGGGAGTTGTTTTGACTCTTTGTCATTGGAGGATAAACACAATATGCACAATATGTGTATATTGCTAGTAAAAGTAAGAATTATTTGGAATTGCTGCAAATAGGACAGAATAGTTCGACCAAGAGTTGCTTTTCTACCTGTTTCTGAAGCTCGTACAAATAAATTTGACATTTTTGACAACATACGTACATGTAATTGTTGACAGATAGAATTTTCTTTCAAAACAGGTTTCATTCTATTGTCATAGAAAAATAATTCATTTCAAAGAATACATTTTAAGTGTTATATTAATTTTGACAGGTATCCTCAGTTTCCAGTAAAGTACACACGACACGTAAAAATACAAATGCTGTACTTACAGAGGACAATAATCAAATAGTAAGTACATCATCTACTGTCAGTTAAAGAAATAAGTACATCATCTACTGTCAGTTAAAGAAATAAGTACATCATCTACTATCAGTTAAAGAAATAAGTACATCATCTACTGTCAGTTAAAGAAATAAGTACATCATCTACTATCAGTTAAAGAAATAAGTACATCATCTACTATCAGTTAAAGAAATAAGTACATCATCTACTGTCAGTTAAAGAAATAAGTACATCATCTACTATCAGTTAAAGAAATAAGTACATCATTTACTATCAGTTAAAGAAATAAGTACGTCATCTACTATCAGTTAAAGAAATAGAAATAAGTACATCATCTACTATCAGTTAAAGAAATAAGTACATCTTCTAATATCAGTTAAAGAAATAAGTACATCATCTACTATCAATTAAAGAAATAAGTACATCATCTGCTATCAGTTAAAGAAATAAGTACATCATCTGCTATCAGTTAAAGAGATAAGTACGTCATCTACTATCAGTTAAAGAAATAAGTACATCATCTACTATCAGTTAAAGAAATAAGTACATCATCTACTATCAGTTAAAGAAATAAGTACATCATCTACTATCAGTTAAAGAAATAAGTACATCATCTACTATCAGTTAAAGAAATAAGTACATCATCTACTGTCAGTTAAAGAAATAAGTACATCATCTACTATCAGTTAAAGAAATAAGTACATCATCTACTATCAGTTAAAGAAATAAGTACATCATCTACTATCAGTTAAAGAAATAAGTACATCATCTACTATCAGTTAAAGAAATAAGTACATCATCTACTATCAGTTAAAGAAATAAGTACATCATCTATTACCAGTTAAAGAAATAGGTACATCATCTATTACCAGTTAAAGAAATAAGTACATCATCTATTACCAGTTAAAGAAATAAGTACATCTACTATCAATTAAAGAAATAAGTACATCATCTATTACCAGTTAAAGAAATAAGTACATCATCTACTATCAGTTAAAGAAATAAGTACATCATCTACTATCAGTTAAAGAAATAAGTACATCATCTACTATCAGTTAAAGAAATAAGTACATCATCTACTATCAGTTAAAGAAATAAGTACATCATCTATTACCAGTTAAAGAAATAAGTACATCATCTATTACCAGTTAAAGAAATAAGTACATCTACTATCAGTTAAAGAAATAAGTACATCATCTATTACCAGTTAAAGAAATAAGTACATCATCTACTATCAGTTAAAGAAATAAGTACATCATCTACTATCAGTTAAAGAAATAAGTACGTCATCTACTATCAGTTAAAGAAATAAGTACGTCATCTACTATCAGTTAAAGAAATAAGTACGTCATCTACTATCAGTTAAAGAAATAAGTATGTCATCTACTATCAGTTAAAGAAATAAGTACATCATCTACTATCAGTTAAAGAAATAAGTACGTCATCTACTATCAGTTAAAGAAATAAGTACATCATCTACTATCAGTTAAAGAAATAGGTACGCCATCTACTATCAGTTAAAGAAATAAGTACATCATCTACCTATCAGTTAAAGAAATAAGTACATCATCTACTATCAGTTAAAGAAATAAGTACATCATCTACCTATCAGTTAAAGAGATAAGTACGTCATCTACTATCAGTTAAAGAAATAAGTACATCATCTACTATCAGTTAAAGAAATAAGTACATCATCTACTATCAGTTAAAGAAATAAGTACATCATCTACTATCAGTTAAAGAAATAAGTACATCATCTACTATCAGTTAAAGAAATAAGTACATCATCTACTATCAGTTAAAGAAATAAGTACATCATCTACTGTCAGTTAAAGAAATAAGTACATCATCTACTATCAGTTAAAGAAATAAGTACATCATCTACTGTCAGTTAAAGAAATAAGTACATCATCTACTGTCAGTTATAGAAATAAGTACATCATCTACTGTCAGTTGAAGAAATAAGTACATCATCTACTGTCAGTTAAAGAAATAAGTACATCATCTACTGTCAGTTAAAGAAATAAGTACATCATCTACTATCAGTTAAAGAAATAAGTACATCATCTACTGTCAGTTAAAGAAATAAGTACATCATCTACCTATCAGTTAAAGAAATAAGTACATCATCTACTATCAGTTAAAGAAATAAGTACATCATCTGCTATCAGTTAAAGAGATAAGTACGTCATCTACTATCAGTTAAAGAAATAAGTACATCATCTACTATCAGTTAAAGAAATAAGTACATCATCTACTATCAGTTAAAGAAATAAGTACATCATCTACTATCAGTTAAAGAAATAAGTACATCATCTACTATCAGTTAAAGAAATAAGTACATCATCTACTGTCAGTTAAAGAAATAAGTACATCATCTACTATCAGTTAAAGAAATAAGTACATCATCTACTATCAGTTAAAGAAATAAGTACATCATCTACTGTCAGTTAAAGAAATAAGTACATCATCTACTATCAGTTAAAGAAATAAGTATGTCATCTACTGTCAGTTAAAGAAATAAGTACATCATCTACTGTCAGTTGAAGAAATAAGTACATCATCTAGTGTCAGTTAAAGAAATAAGTACATCATCTACTGTCAGTTAAAGAAATAAGTACATCATCTACTATCAGTTAAAGAAATAAGTACATCATCTACTGTCAGTTAAAGAAATAAGTACATCATCTACTGTCAGTTAAAGAAATAAGTACATCATCTACTATCAGTTAAAGAAATAAGTACATCATCTACTATCAGTTAAAGAAATAAGTACATCATCTACTATCAGTTAAAGAAATAAGTACGTCATCTACTGTCAGTTAAAGAAATAAGTACATCATCTACTATCAGTTAAAGAAATAAGTACATCATCTACTATCAGTTAAAGAAATAAGTACGTCATCTACTGTCAGTTAAAGAAATAAGTACATCATCTACTATCAGTTAAAGAAATAAGTACATCATCTACTATCAGTTAAAGAAATAAGTACATCATCATCTATCAGTTAAAGAAATAAGTACATCATCTACTATCAGTTAAAGAAATAAGTACATCATCTACTGTCAGTTAAAGAAATAAGTACATCATCTACTGTCAGTTAAAGAAATAAGTACATCATCTACTGTCAGTTAAAGAAATAAGTACATCATCTACTATCAGTTAAAGAAATAAGTACATCATCTACTATCAGTTAAAGAAATAAGTACATCATCTATCAGTTAAAGAAATAAGTACATCATCTACTATCAGTTAAAGAAATAAGTACGTCATCTACTATCAGTTAAAGAAATAAGTACATCATCTACTATCAGTTAAAGAAATAAGTATATCATCTACTATCAGTTAAAGAAATAAGTACGTCATCTACTATCAGTTAAAGAAATAAGTACGTCATCTACTATCAGTTAAAGAAATAAGTACGTCATCTACTATCAGTTAAAGAAATAAGTACGTCATCTACTATCAGTTAAAGAAATAAGTACATCATCTACTATAAGTTAAAGTAATAAGTACGTCATCTACTATCAGTTAAAGAAATAAGTACATCATCTACTATCAGTTAAAGAAATAAGTGCGTCATCTACTATCAGTTAAAGAAATAGGTACGCCATCTACTATCAGTTAAAGAAATAAGTACATCATCTACCTATCAGTTAAAGAAATAAGTACATCATCTACTATCAGTTAAAGAAATAAGTACGTCATCTGCTATCAGTTAAAGAGATAAGTACATCATCTACTATCAGTTAAAGAAATAAGTACATCATCTACTATCAGTTAAAGAAATAAGTACATCATCTACTGTCAGTTAAAGAAATAAGTACATCATCTACTGTCAGTTATAGAAATAAGTGCATCATCTACTGTCAGTTGAAGAAATAAGTACATCATCTACTGTCAGTTAAAGAAATAAGTACATCATCTACTGTCAGTTAAAGAAATAAGTACATCATCTACTATCAGTTAAAGAAATAAGTACATCATCTACTGTCAGTTAAAGAAATAAGTACATCATCTACCTATCAGTTAAAGAAATAAGTACATCATCTACTATCAGTTAAAGAAATAAGTACATCATCTGCTATCAGTTAAAGAGATAAGTACGTCATCTACTATCAGTTAAAGAAATAAGTACATCATCTACTATCAGTTAAAGAAATAAGTACATCATCTACTATCAGTTAAAGAAATAAGTACATCATCTACTATCAGTTAAAGAAATAAGTACATCATCTACTATCAGTTAAAGAAATAAGTACATCATCTACTATCAGTTAAAGAAATAAGTACATCATCTACTGTCAGTTAAAGAAATAAGTACATCATCTACTATCAGTTAAAGAAATAAGTACATCATCTACTGTCAGTTAAAGAAATAAGTACATCATCTACTATCAGTTAAAGAAATAAGTACATCATCTACCTATCAGTTAAAGAAATAAGTACATCATCTACTATCAGTTAAAGAAATAAGTACATCATCTGCTATCAGTTAAAGAGATAAGTACGTCATCTACTATCAGTTAAAGAAATAAATACATCATCTACTATCAGTTAAAGAAATAAGTACATCATCTACTATCAGTTAAAGAAATAAGTACATCATCTACTATCAGTTAAAGAAATAAGTACATCATCTACTATCAGTTAAAGAAATAAGTACATCATCTACTGTCAGTTAAAGAAATAAGTACATCATCTACTATCAGTTAAAGAAATAAGTACATCATCTACTATCAGTTAAAGAAATAAGTACATCATCTACTGTCAGTTAAAGAAATAAGTACATCATCTACTATCAGTTAAAGAAATAAGTACATCATCTACTGTCAGTTAAAGAAATAAGTACATCATCTACTGTCAGTTGAAGAAATAAGTACATCATCTAGTGTCAGTTAAAGAAATAAGTACATCATCTACTGTCAGTTAAAGAAATAAGTACATCATCTACTATCAGTTAAAGAAATAAGTACATCATCTACTGTCAGTTAAAGAAATAAGTACATCATCTACTGTCAGTTAAAGAAATAAGTACATCATCTACTATCAGTTAAAGAAATAAGTACATCATCTACTATCAGTTAAAGAAATAAGTACATCATCTACTATCAGTTAAAGAAATAAGTACGTCATCTACTGTCAGTTAAAGAAATAAGTACATCATCTACTATCAGTTAAAGAAATAAGTACATCATCTACTATCAGTTAAAGAAATAAGTACGTCATCTACTGTCAGTTAAAGAAATAAGTACATCATCTACTATCAGTTAAAGAAATAAGTACATCATCTACTATCAGTTAAAGAAATAAGTACATCATCATCTATCAGTTAAAGAAATAAGTACATCATCTACTATCAGTTAAAGAAATAAGTTCATCATCTACTGTCAGTTAAAGAAATAAGTACATCATCTACTGTCAGTTAAAGAAATAAGTACATCATCTACTGTCAGTTAAAGAAATAAGTACATCATCTACTATCAGTTAAAGAAATAAGTACATCATCTACTATCAGTTAAAGAAATAAGTACATCATCTATCAGTTAAAGAAATAAGTACATCATCTACTATCAGTTAAAGAAATAAGTACGTCATCTACTATCAGTTAAAGAAATAAGTACATCATCTACTATCAGTTAAAGAAATAAGTACATCATCTACTATCAGTTAAAGAAATAAGTACGTCATCTACTATCAGTTAAAGAAATAAGTACGTCATCTACTATCAGTTAAAGAAATAAGTACGTCATCTACTATCAGTTAAAGAAATAAGTACGTCATCTACTATCAGTTAAAGAAATAAGTACATCATCTACTATCAGTTAAAGTAATAAGTACGTCATCTACTATCAGTTAAGGAAATAAGTACGTCATCTACTATCAGTTAAAGAAATAAGTGCGTCATCTACTATCAGTTAAAGAAATAGGTACGCCATCTACTATCAGTTAAATAAATAAGTACATCATCTACCTATCAGTTAAAGAAATAAGTACATCATCTACTATCAGTTAAAGAAATAAGTACGTCATCTGCTATCAGTTAAAGAGATAAGTACATCATCTACTATCAGTTAAAGAAATAAGTACATCATCTACTATCAGTTAAAGAAATAAGTACATCATCTACTGTCAGTTAAAGAAATAAGTACATCAGCTACTGTCAGTTATAGAAATAAGTGCATCATCTACTGTCAGTTGAAGAAATAAGTACATCATCTACTGTCAGTTAAAGAAATAAGTACATCATCTACTGTCAGTTAAAGAAATAAGTACATCATCTACTATCAGTTAAAGAAATAAGTACATCATCTACTGTCAGTTAAAGAAATAAGTACATCATCTACCTATCAGTTAAAGAAATAAGTACATCATCTACTATCAGTTAAAGAAATAAGTACATCATCTGCTATCAGTTAAAGAGATAAGTACGTCATCTACTATCAGTTAAAGAAATAAGTACATCATCTACTATCAGTTAAAGAAATAAGTACATCATCTACTATCAGTTAAAGAAATAAGTACATCATCTACTATCAGTTAAAGAAATAAGTACATCATCTACTATCAGTTAAAGAAATAAGTACATCATCTACTATCAGTTAAAGAAATAAGTACATCATCTACTGTCAGTTAAAGAAATAAGTACATCATCTACTATCAGTTAAAGAAATAAGTACATCATCTACTGTCAGTTAAAGAAATAAGTACATCATCTACTATCAGTTAAAGAAATAAGTACATCATCTACTGTCAGTTAAAGAAATAAGTACATCATCTGTCAGTTGAAGAAATAAGTACATCATCTAGTGTCAGTTAAAGAAATAAGTACATCATCTACTGTCAGTTAAAGAAATAAGTACATCATCTACTATCAGTTAAAGAAATAAGTACATCATCTACTGTCAGTTAAAGAAATAAGTACATCATCTACTGTCAGTTAAAGAAATAAGTACATCATCTACTGTCAGTTAAAGAAATAAGTACATCATCTACTGTCAGTTAAAGAAATAAGTACGTCATCTACTATCAGTTAAAGAAATAAGTACATCATCTACTATCAGTTAAAGAAATAAGTACATCATCTACTATCAGTTAAAGAAATAAGTACGTCATCTACTGTCAGTTAAAGAAATAAGTACATCATCTACTATCAGTTAAAGAAATAAGTACATCATCTACTATCAGTTAAAGAAATAAGTACGTCATCTACTGTCAGTTAAAGAAATAAGTACATCATCTACTGTCAGTTAAAGAAATAAGTACATCATCTACTATCAGTTAAAGAAATAAGGACATCATCATCTATCAGTTAAAGAAATAAGTACATCATCTACTATCAGTTAAAGAAATAAGTACATCATCTACTGTCAGTTAAAGAAATAAGTACATCATCTACTGTCAGTTAAAGAAATAAGTACATCATCTACTGTCAGTTAAAGAAATAAGTACATCATCTACTATCAGTTAAAGAAATAAGTACATCATCTATCAGTTAAAGAAATAAGTACATCATCTACTATCAGTTAAAGAAATAAGTACGTCATCTACTATCAGTTAAAGAAATAAGTACGTCATCTACTATCAGTTAAAGAAATAAGTACGTCATCTACTATCAGTTAAAGAAATAAGTACATCATCTACTATCAGTTAAAGAAATAAGTACGTCATCTACTATCAGTTAAAGAAATAAGTACGTCATCTACTATCAGTTAAAGAAATAAGTACGTCATCTACTATCAGTTAAAGAAATAAGTACATCATCTACTATCAGTTAAAGAAATAAGTACATCATCTACTGTCAGTTAAAGAAATAAGTACATCATCTACTATCAGTTAAAGAAATAAGTACGTCATCTACTATCGGTTAAAGAAATAAGTATGTCATCTACTATCGGTTAAAGAAATAAGTACATCATCTACTATCAGTTAAAGAAATAAGTACATCATCTACTGTCAGTTAAAGAAATAAGTACATCATCTACTGTCAGTTAAAGAAATAAGTACATCATCTACTACCAGTTAAAGAAATAAGTACATCATCTACTGTCAGTTAAAGAAATAAGTACGTCATCTACTGTCAGTTAAAGAAATAAGTACGTCATCTACTATCAGTTAAAGAAATAAGTACATCATCTACTATCAGTTAAAGAAATAAGTACATCATCTACTATCAGTTAAAGAAATAAGTACATCATCTACTATCAGTTAAAGAAATAAGTACATCATCTATCAGTTAAAGAAATGTTTGAAGATACCATAGGGGTAATCATAATCTGTAAATAAAAGAAGGACAGACAACAAAATGGCCAAAAGAAAAAGGACAAAAGGACAAACAACGATATATACAAAACACTACACAGAAAACTTAAGATCAAGTAACACGAACCCCATTGAAAACCGGGATGAACTCTGGGAAATTGTATAAAAAAGCTTTTCTCATAAACTGATTGAACCTAAACTACAAGTACATGAACAATCATATTTATGATCCTCAACACAATGTTTTTCAGTCTGTCAGTAATCTAGGGCCTTTGGTTTTATTGCTCCCTAAACTTTAAATTACAGGTATTTGGCTTTCCAACCTTTCCACTTTGAGCATACCTGATGAAGGTTATTCCAGAAACGTGTCGTGCGCACTAAGTTTGATATTTATGTTTTTATTACTAAGATTGTCACTGCCTTTGTATAGGACATCTTCTTTGAAAAACTCCATTATTTTAGAGTTAGTTAGCAGTTATTATTTTCATGGACTATATATGAGAACATTTTAAAATCCTCTCTCAGAAACTGGTGAATCTAAACTCTACATGAATGATCATAATGTTCATACATTTTGCAGATCCAAAAATCTTGAACCCAAATTTTCTACCATTGTCAAAATGAAAACTTTAATATCCACATTTCACTTACGATTACATAATTCTACAGCTCATCTGTCTAATAAATTGAAGCTTTCTTTAAGATTCGCTACCCAATGAAAAACTTATTATGTTGATAATATAAAATCACACAAATTTTATTTTGGGTACAAACACAAAATCCACGAATTTACGAATTCAATGAACTTGTCATTTTTAACCAAACCATGAAAATTGATACCCACGAAGAAAAGTACTTTCACAGTACATCAATTTGGTATAACCATTCACAGTACATCAATTTGGTATAACCATTCACAGTACATCAATTTGGTATAACCATTCACAGTACATCAATTTGGTATAACCATTCACAGTACATCAATTTGATATAACCATAGAACTCTACAGGAAAAATGTTTTACATTCCTACTAAAACTACTTTACAACAGAAGTTGATAGCACACATCATATATAAATGTTTTTCTTAAAATAAGATCATGACTATATTTTACATTAAACAAATAAGAAATCTTTGTAAACAATTTTCATTTCAGTGATGCCCATTTAATAATTTTTTTGTTTCATCTATTATATATTATTCTTCCATTTTTTATAGGTATTTGTTGACACACCTGGTTTAATTAACCCATCTAGTAGAAAAAGGTAAGCACAAGATGGACAAGAATACATGTGACAGAATAACAATGTTGATTTGAAAAATAGATTTTAAGAAATTATTAAGAAATCTATACCTGTAATGCACATATACATGACTACTCACTCTCCTGGCTTGGTACAGGCACTTCAATAAAAAGTGGCAAGATTAAACTGGTAAAATGATGCAATCATGCATGTGTTTTCAACATGTAAGTAAAATGCCAACCCTCACATAACCAGGTGAGCAGCATTGTTGTAAGGAATGCAGTCATAATCTTGAAATTTATACATAATATATTTAATCTTCATGACACTAGTATCATATTCACTAAATAACTTGAATATTTGGGCCTTATTTCAAGTAACATATTAGGTCGATTTAACTTGACATAACAGGGTTCAACTGTGATTTTATTAGATTTTATTCTCTGAATTATTTGGCTTTCTGATCTTACATCATTAGAATGATTGCTACATGTACATTATTTTTTTCTTTTTAACAATCCTATTGCAGACATAATGTTGAGAAGAGACTGGTTTATAATCCTGAGCTTGGAGTACAATCAGCTGATTTAGGTGAGGAATATCTTCTTTGGGTTGTGTTTTACACTTAGGCCAAAAAAAAATATATGTGTGTTTACTGTCACATGTCAAAAAAATCTAGGGTCGGTCGGTCGGGATTAATTTTTTTTTTTTTTTTTTTTTTTTATTATCGACAAAACCGGAAATAGTCGTTCCCGGTTCCGCAATCCGATTCCGGTATTTAATTTTCGAAAATTCCGGTAAAATGACGAATTATGCAGTTTTTCTACCTTCTTTGGTCTCAATTTCGACAAAAAGCTAGCAGTTGAATAAATAAAACATTGCTGCTGGTTAAACAACAAAAATGATTATCCGAATTCTGTGTAAAAATGCATAGGGTCGCTAGCAAAAATTAGGGTAGGTCGGGTGACCGTAAACACACATATTTTTTTTTTTGGCCTTAGTGTAATACTAATTTTTGTTGTACACTTATTTGGCAATATACTAGGGTGAATGATATCATTTTATTTGTTTAAATATTAAATTTTAACACTTGATTCCCTGTTATATTAATTATGAATAAAAAATAGATATCTATCTACGTTTTCAAACCTATATGAAAACAGTGATGGTTAACGATTCCACCAATATCAGCAAAACTGACAATTACATCTCTCCTCAAATCAATAAACACAAACAAGACCTGAATATATGGCATTTGTTTGGTTTGGTTAGGATTATGGTGTTTAAAGCCACTTTCAACAATATTTCTGATATATAATGGCGGTCAGTTTTATTGGTGGAGGAAACCGGAGAAAACCACCGACTTGTCGCAAGTTTCTGACAAACTTTATCACAAAATGGTGTATTGAGTACACCTTGCTATGAACGGGTTCTAACTCACAACTTTAGTGGTGATAGACACTGACTGCACAGGTAGTTGTAAATCCAACCAACATACGATCACGACCATGACAGGCCCCATATATGGCATTGGAAATACAGGCTTTGGCTTGGGACAGGCACAAATATATGACAGGGTTAAATCGGTTAATGGGATCCCAATCCTCCTTCTCTTGATAATTAGATCCAATGGCAACACAGATAACAAACAATAAAAAACATGTATTTATTAGTACTAGTTCTAATGAATGTGTGAAAGACTCTTGTACATTTATCATGCTTTCTATTTTCGTACATAGAAAACTCCTACAACTACTACGTGGGAACTGCATTGGTGGCGTAATGGTTAGCGTGCTCGCCTCGAGTGCGGTAGATCGTGGGTTCGAGCCCTGGTCGAGTAAAACCAAAGACTATAAAATTGGTAGTTGTTACTTCTCCGCTAAGCACGCAGTATTAAGGAGAAAGAGCAAAGACTGGTTGGCTCGGAATCAGAATAATGTGTCCGAATGGGACGACAGGTCTATCCATGGACTGTTGTTTCAGTGAACTAGCACTATAAAAATCTAACTAAGCGTGTTGGTCTAGTACAAAGCAGACCTCAACATCATTTCATTGAAAATTAACTTGTTCTCGCTGTGATATTGCTGAAAAATTGCTTGAGTTGGCGTTAAATAACAATCACTCACTCACTACATGGGCACTACTAGATTAAAATAGAGTCAGAACATTCCTTTGGTGATTTCTTAATACTGTTATATTTTTACATACATATAAATTCTCCTGCTAACAGTAGATTATGATATTTCTCCTCTAGAGATAGTTAACATTTTAAAATTGAACATCAAGAGTGGAAAAATATCGTAATTCAATGGCAGCAGAAGGAGAAAGAGTGGAAAAATATAGTAATTCAATGCCAGCAGAAGGAGAAAGAGGGGAGAAATATCGTAATTCAATGGCAGCAGAAGGAGAAAGAGGGGAGAAATATCATAATTCAATGGCAGCAGAAGGAGAAAGAGTGGAAAAATATAGTAATTCAATGCCAGCAGAAGGAGAAAGAGGGGAGAAATATTGTAATTCAATGGCAGCAGAAGGAGAAAGAGGGGAGAAATATCGTAATTCAATGGCAGCAGAAGGAGAAAGAGGGGAGAAATATCATAATTCAATGGCAGCAGAGGGAGAAAGAGGGGAGAAATATCGTAATTCAATGGCAGCAGAAGGAGAAAGAGTGGAAAAATATAGTAATTCAATGCCAGCAGAAGGAGAAAGAGGGGAGAAATATCGTAATTCAATGGCAGCAGAAGGAGAAAGAGGGGAGAAATATCATAATTCAATGGTAGCAGAAGGAGAAAGAGTGGAAAAATATAGTAATTCAATGCCAGCAGAAGGAGAAAGAGGGGAGAAATATCGTAATTCAATGGCAGCAGAAGGAGAAAGAGGGGAGAAATATCGTAATTCAATGGCAGCAGAAGGAGAAAGAGGGGAGAAATATCATAATTCAATGGCAGCAGAAGGAGAAAGAGGGGAGAAATATCGTAATTCAATGGCAGCAGAAGGAGAAAGAGGGGAGAAATATCGTAATTCAATGGCAGCAGAAGGAGAAAGAGGGGAGAAATATCGTAATTCAATGGCAGCAGAAGGAGAAAGAGGGGAGAAATATCGTAATTCAATGGCAGCAGAAGGAGAAAGAGGGGAGAAATATCGTAATTCAATGGGAGCAGAAGGAGAAAGAGTGGAAAAATATCGTAATTCAATGCCAGCAGAAGGGGAAAGAGGGGAGAAATATCGTAATTCAATGGCAGCAGAAGGAGAAAGAGGGGAGAAATATCGTAATTCAATGGCAGCAGAAGGAGAAACAGGGGGGAAATATCGTAATTCAATGGCAGCAGAAGGAGAAAGAGGGGAAAAATATCATAATTCAATGGCAGCAGAAGGAGAAAGAGGGGAGAAATATCGTAATTCAATGGCAGCAGAAGGAGAAAGAGTGGAAAAATATCGTAATTCAATGCCAGCAGAAGGGGAAAGAGGGGAGAAATATCGTAATTCAATGCCAGCAGAAGGAGAAAGAGGGGAGAAATATCGTAATTCAATGGCAGCAGAAGGAGAAAGAGGGGAGAAATATCATAATTCAATGGTAGCAGAAGGAGAAAGAGTGGAAAAATATAGTAATTCAATGCCAGCAGAAGGAGAAAGAGGGGAGAAATATCGTAATTCAATGGCAGCAGAAGGAGAAAGAGGGGAGAAATATCGTAATTCAATGGCAGCAGAAGGAGAAAGAGGGGAGAAATATCATAATTCAATGGCAGCAGAAGGAGAAAGAGGGGAGAAATATCGTAATTCAATGGCAGCAGAAGGAGAAAGAGGGGAGAAATATCGTAATTCAATGGCAGCAGAAGGAGAAAGAGGGGAGAAATATCGTAATTCAATGGCAGCAGAAGGAGAAAGAGGGGAGAAATATCGTAATTCAATGGCAGCAGAAGGAGAAAGAGGGGAGAAATATCGTAATTCAATGGCAGCAGAAGGAGAAAGAGTGGAAAAATATCGTAATTCAATGCCAGCAGAAGGGGAAAGAGGGGAGAAATATCGTAATTCAATGGCAGCAGAAGGAGAAAGAGGGGAGAAATATCGTAATTCAATGGCAGCAGAAGGAGAAACAGGGGGGAAATATCGTAATTCAATGGTAGCAGAAGGAGAAAGAGGGGAAAAATATCATAATTCAATGGCAGCAGAAGGAGAAAGAGGGGAGAAATATCGTAATTCAATGGCAGCAGAAGGAGAAAGAGTGGAAAAATATCGTAATTCAATGCCAGCAGAAGGGGAAAGAGGGGAGAAATATCGTAATTCAATGCCAGCAGAAGGAGAAAGAGGGGAGAAATATCGTAATTCAATGGCAGCAGAAGGAGAAAGAGGGGAGAAATATCGTAATTCAATGGCAGCAGAAGGAGAAAGAGGGGAGAAATATCATAATTCAATGCCAGCAGAAGGAGAAAGAGGGGAGAAATATCGTAATTCAATGGCAGCAGAAGGAGAAAGAGAGGAGAAATATCGTAATTCAATGGCAGCAGAAGGAGAAAGAGGGGAAAAATATCATAATTCAATGGCAGCAGAAGGAGAAAGAGGGGAGAAATATCAATTCAATGGCAGCAGAAGGAGAAAGAGGGGAGAAATATCGTAATTCAATGGCAGAAGAAGGAGAATCTATTTCTCCTATGACCAAAGCATCAAAAATATTTTGAAGTTGTTAATTTCCATTGTTAATGACTATGGAATTCCAATGCAGGAATTTAACCACTGTGGCGATTAAAAATATTACGAAAATCTAACCAACTGGTTAATTGGCTAAGAATAATATTTTCCTACATGATTACTTTATTAACAGTGGCTGTAATAGTAGATGCTGCTGATAAATGGACCAGGGATTGTTTAGATAAAAAAGTCTTACAAGTCTTACAGATACATAAAGACACACCATCTATACTTGTATTAAATAAAGTAAGTTTAACTAAGACCAGTACCTCTACATGGACAATACCTTGTTACACAGCAGTCTTCGCACTAACCCACTTGCCCAAAGCCCGGGACAAGTAAAACTGGATTCGGCCAAGTGAAAATTATGAAAGAATTTGTTTGAATAGATAGAAAAATTTTCAAAATTTGTGGCTTTCGGGCAAGTAGGTCAAAAAAATTAAGGCATTACTGACACAGTTACACACCAATATGGTTTGATACGATTAGTAGCAGTAATCAAAAGGGATAAAAATGTAAAGGTAAAAGTTTAAATTGGCTACGACAGTCTGCTGCTATGAATACCATTGGTTACCATAACTAAGACGAACAGAAAAGTAAAATCAGTCAAAATTGTCTACGGCAATCTACTGCTAGCTATAATACAATTAGTTACTGTTATCAAAATAGACCAGCAAGTAAAGCCAAACTTGTCTATGGCAATATACAACTATTAAAAAAATTGTTTCAGTAAATAAAAACCAAACAATAAGTAAAGGCAAACCTGGCTAATGCCATCTTCTTCTATTAAAAAATATGGTACAGTAATAAAAACTGACCAATAAGTAAAGTCAAAATCAGCTACGACAATATACAGCTATCAAACAATCAAAACTGACCAATAAGTAAAGTCAAAATAGGTTACGGCAATATACAGCTATCAAACAATCAAAACTGACCAATAAGTAAAGTCAAAATAGGTTACGGCAATATACAGCTATCAAACAATCAAAACTGACCAATAAGTAAAGTCAAAATAGGCTACAGCAATATACAGCTATCAAACAATCAAAACTGACTAATAAGTAAAGTCAAAATAGGCTACGGCAATATACAGCTATCAAACAATCAAAACTGACCAATGAGTAAAGTCAAAATAGGCTACGGCAATATACAGCTATCAAACAATCAAAACTGACCAATAAGTAAAGTCAAAATAGGCTACGGCAATATACAGCTATCAAACAATCAAAACTGACCAATAAGTAAAGTCAAAATAGGCTACAACAATATACAGCTATCAAACAATCAAAACTGACTAATAAGTAAAGTCAAAATAGGCTACAGCAATATACAGCTATCAAACAATCAAAACTGACCAATAAGTAAAGTCAAAATCAGCTACGGCAATATACAGCTATCAAACAATCAAAACTGACCAATAAGTAAAGTCAAAATAGGCTACAGCAATATACAGCTATCAAACAATCAAAACTGACCAATAAGTAAAGTCAAAATAGGCTACAACAATATACAGCTATCAAACAATCAAAACTGACCAATAAGTAAAATCAAAATAGGCTACAGCAATATACAGCTATCAAACAATCAAAACTGACCAATAAGTAAAGTCAAAATAGGCTACAGCAATATACAGCTATCAAACAATCAAAACTGACCAATAAGTAAAGTCAAAATCAGCTACAGCAATATACAGCTATCAAACAATCAAAACTGACCAATAAGTAAAGTCAAAATAGGCTACAACAATATACAGCTATCAAACAATCAAAACTGACCTATAAGTAAAGTCAAAATAGGTTACGGCAATATACAGCTATCAAACAATCAAAACTGACCAATAAGTAAAGTCAAAATCAGCTACAGCAATATACAGCTATCAAACAATCAAAACTGACCAATAAGTAAAGTCAAAATAGGCTACAACAATATACAGCTATCAAACAATCAAAACTGACCAATAAGTAAAGTCAAAATAGGCTACAACAATATACAGCTATCAAACAATCAAAACTGACCAATAAGTAAAGTCAAAATCAGCTATGGCAATATACAGCTATCAAACAATCAAAACTGACCAATAAGTAAAGTCAAAATAGGCTACGGCAATATACAGCTATCAAACAATCAAAACTGACCAATAAGTAAAGTCAAAATAGGCTACAGCAATATACAGCTATCAAACAATCAAAACTGACCAATAAGTAAAGTCAAAATCAGCTACGACAATATACAGCTATCAAACAATCAAAACTGACCAATAAGTAAAGTCAAAATAGGCTACGGCAATATACAGCTATCAAACAATCAAAACTGACTAATAAGTAAAGTCAAAATAGGTTACGGCAATATACAGCTATCAAACAATCAAAACTGACCAATAAGTAAAGTCAAAATAGGCTACAGCAATATACAGCTATCAAACAATCAAAACTGACCAATAAGTAAAGTCAAAATCAACTACAGCAATATACAGCTATCAAACAATCAAAACTGACCAATAAGTAAAGTCAAAATAGGCTACAGCAATATACAGCTATCAAACAATCAAAACTGACCAATAAGTAAAGTCAAAATCAGCTACAGCAATATACAGCTATCAAACAATCAAAACTGACCAATAAGTAAAGTCAAAATAGGCTACAACAATATACAGCTATCAAACAATCAAAACTGACCAATAAGTAAAGTCAAAATAGGTTACGGCAATATACAGCTATCAAACAATCAAAACTGACCAATAAGTAAAGTCAAAATAGGTTACGGCAATATACAGCTATCAAACAATCAAAACTGACCAATAAGTAAAGTCAAAATCAGCTACAGCAATATACAGCTATCAAACAATCAAAACTGACCAATAAGTAAAGTCAAAATCAGCTACAGCAATATACAGCTATCAAACAATCAAAACTGACCAATAAGTAAAGTCAAAATAGGCTACAGCAATATACAGCTATCAAACAATCAAAACTGACCAATAAGTAAAGTCAAAATAGGCTACGGCAATATACAGCTATCAAACAATCAAAACTGACCAATAAGTAAAGTCAAAATAGGCTACAGCAATATACAGCTATCAAACAATCAAAACTGACCAATAAGTAAAGTCAAAATCAGCTACAGCAATATACAGCTATCAAACAATCAAAACTGACCAATAAGTAAAGTCAAAATAGGCTACAACAATATACAGCTATCAAACAATCAAAACTGACCAATAAGTAAAGTCAAAATCAGCTACGGCAATATACAGCTATCAAACAATCAAAACTGACCAATTAGTAAAGTCAAAATCGGCTACGGCAATATACTGCTATCAAACAATCAAAACTGACCATTAAGTAAATCCAGATTTGGCTACAGCCATATACACTTTACAATTAGTCCTGAATATTTAGCAGCATCGGTAGTATAAAGGTTAGCATGCTCGCCTCGATTTCAAGCCCCGGTCAGCTCAAACCAAAGACTATTAAAGTGTTTCTTCTCCGCCAAGCACGCAGCATTAAGGAGAAAGAGCAAATACTGGTTGGCTCAGAATCTGAATAATGTGTCCGAGTGGGGCGACATGTCTATTCGCGGGCTGTTGTTTCAGTGAGCAACCATTATAAAAAATCTAACTAAGCGTGTTGGTCTAGTACAGAGCAGACCTCATCACCATTTCATTGAAAATTAACTTGTTCTCGCCATGATATAGCTGAAAAATTGCTGAGTTGGCATTAGACAACAATCACTCACTCACTCACTCTGAATTTATTTACTACTAAACAATATGTAAACTGAAAATGTGTTTATAGCACATTGTATATCAATACAACACACATGCATTTCAACTATTGAAATTTCACATGTTTTGCAATGTTTTATTACAAGATTTTGGTTTGTTTGTATTTTATAGATTGATGCAATGAAATCAAAGATAATGTTGCTTCATATAACAAGAATATTAACAGAAGGGATAGTTGGAGGTAAAAAAATTGAATTTTCTACCAGAGCAATGAAGCGAGACAGAAAAAACTTTGATGTGAAAGCTTATCTTAATAAAATAGATGAAAGCATAGCGCAAGGTGAAGGTAAAAAAAATGAAAAAGCACTTCCCACAGATAATGTGAACTTTGACCTACATACCAATTATAGTTATAACACACCTGTAATTTCACTACATGAGAGAAGCAAAGAAAAATTAGAACGACATGAGGAGGACCTTGATAAACAACCAAAGTCTAACCAGGATTTAAATTCTGTTAAACAAAGGTCTAACAATATACCAGAGGAACAGCGACTCTATACAGATTATTTGTCCAGGATGCAGGAAGTGGTTAAAGACATCAGAGATCAGACTGGATGGCCTCATTTTGACAAAGTGTTCATGATATCTGCTTTAGAAGATGACGGAATTACTGAATTAAAGGTATTGTTAGAATTACTGAATTAAAGGTATTGTTCTTATTTTGTAGTTGGAGTGGTTATGGTGTTTAACACCACTTTCAACAATATTTCTGTTATATTGTGGCAGTCAGTTTTATTGGTGGAGGAAACCGGAGTGCCCGGAGAAAACCACAGACCTGCCGTCAGTCGCTGACCAACTTTATCACATAATGTTGTATCGAGTACACCTTGCCATGAGTAGGATTCGAAATCACAACGTTAGTGGTGATAGGCACTGATTACGTGGGTAGTTGCAAATCCAACTACCATACGTTCACGACCACGACAGCCCCTGTTCTTATTTTGTAGTAGTTGTTGATATAAATGTAAGTTGTTAGAAAAAACTTGCATTGATTATAGTGGCTCCTGCAATGGACATGCATCTTTAAGGGACAAGAACAAACACTGGTTGGTTTGGATTCATGATAATGTGTCGGACGAAGGGACATTTCTCACCCATTAGATAAAGTAGTCTGTTAATTTAGAGGCAAAAGAATTTTCTATCAAAAATTGTTTTCCATTGTTGAAGTAAATTGTAAATTTATCGATAAACATCCATGTCTTGGCAGTACAGTGTGGGAAACCATTTTTTTCAAACACTCGCCAAAATGGCGAGTGGACTGAAACAAGTACTCGCCAAAATGAAATAGAGCTCACCATGTTTGGCGAGTGACATTTTTTTTAAACTCGCCAACAAATACCAAATAAACAATACAGTAATGTTCAACAATTTATTTTGCAGATTTTGATAAGTCATTAACTTCGTCAAGAAGGATCAACACTCTATTAAGAGCTGCGTTGATCTCTTCTTCCTCAATTTCGTTGTCTTCGTCTTTTAAGTTTTAATGCGCGGTATAAAACATGTATGTCAAACCCGGTTCCGACACATATTTAACTTTATGTTTTCGCGTAGGTTTTCGATACGAATTCGTTTGAAATATTTCAGAACCAAATTATTTTATTTGCATTAATTTTAAAAGTCATCACATCTATTTGTAATGAAACAATATTTCATTTAATCGTGAAATCGACCTTGGCAAAATTATGCGGGGTCGGGATTGTATACTTAACTTTTCTGTTGACAGAAATGAAGTGTCATGACTCATGGCGGAATGTTTTCTAATCGATTACAATGATTAATAAAATGTTGGATAAATGACATGTACACTACAGTTAACAGAACATTTAACTGTTTGGGAGCTATGATATTTTAAAGCTGTAACCCGTTATCGTGGCAAGCGTTTTCATGTTCCTACTCACCTTACAACTGTTACTCGCCAGACCAGCGAGTATAAAGTGGATCTTACTCGCCACCCGAAATTTCCACTCGCCTTTGGCGAGTTGGCGAGTGGTCGTTTCCCACACTGCAGTATTTTAAAAGTATTTCGTAATAAAATGCATAGATCACATCCTTAAATGCTACTACAACAGTGATAAATACCTGTAAAAATTAATATTACTTTGGTCAAAGGGAGCTAATTCTTTTATTTAAGTTTGTTACTAACAAGAAAGAGCACTCTATTATTTACTCAAAGTAAACAAACATTGACACTGTAGAAAGGTGAGAGAAAAAGAGTAAAACAGATACCCTTGAGTGTCACAGATTTGATGACCTTGCACCTCTCTCAGTGTCTTCCTGTGGACAATTGTTTAAGTCAGCTAGCACTACAATATAAAAATACAGATCAGTGTTTGTTTAGTACAAAACAGGCATCATTATATTCATCTCAGCAAAAAATATATCACATGATGATATAGCTGAACAATTACTTGTTGTTAAACAAACATTTCTCACTCACTACAAAATCTTTCAAGGAGTATACACTTTGACATTCATTGACCACTTTTGTGAAAAAGTGTAAAAGTTGGGCTATATGAAAGAATGTTGAGGCAACAAATTTTCCAGCAGTCAGTTTCAGATGTTATTAATGAATCACAAAGGCTTCAAATACAATGTTTAGGAAAATGTAATTACAAACAAACCATGTTATATCAGAGAGTAAGGGACTTTGCTAACAATTTTATTTTTAGATAGTCAAGTGTCTACTAACAATTTTACTTTGAGATAGTCAAGTGTCTACTAACAATTTTACTTTGATATAGTCAAGTGTCTACTAACAATTTTACTTTGAGATAGTCAAGTGTCTACTAACAATTTTATTTTAGATAGTCAAGTGTCTACTAACAATTTTACTTTGAGATAGTCAAGTGTCTACTAACAATTTTACTTTGAGATAGTCAAGTGTCTACTAACAATTTTACTTTGAGGTAGTCAAGTGTCTACTAACAATTTTACTTTGAGATAGTCAAGTGTCTACTAACAATTTTATTTTAGATAGTCAAGTGTCTACTAACAATTTTACTTTGAGATAGTCAAGTGTCTACTAACAATTTTACATTGAGATAGTCAAGTGTCTACTAACAATTTTACTTTGAGGTAGTCAAGTGTCTACTAACAATTTTACTTTGAGATAGTCAAGTGTCTACTAACAATTTTATTTTAGATAGTCAAGTGTCTACTAACAATTTTACATTGAGATAGTCAAGTGTCTACTAACAATTTTACTTTGAGGTAGTCAAGTGTCTACTAACAATTTTACATTGAGATAGTCAAGTGTCTACTAACAATTTTACTTTGAGATAGTTAAGTGTCTACTAACAATTTTACTTTGAGATAGTCAAGTGTCTACTAACAATTTTACTTTGAGGTAGTCAAGTGTCTACTAACAATTTTACTTTGAGATAGTCAAGTGTCTACTAACAATTTTACTTTGAGGTAGTCAAGTGTCTACTAACAATTTTACATTGAGATAGTCAAGTGTCTACTAACAATTTTACTTTGAGATAGTCAAGTGTCTACTAACAATTTTACTTTGAGATAGTCAAGTGTCTACTAACAATTTTACTTTGAGGTAGTCAAGTGTCTACTAACAATTTTACTTTGAGATAGTCAAGTGTCTACTAACAATTTTACTTTGAGGTAGTCAAGTGTCTACTAACAATTTTACTTTGAGATAGTCAAGTGTCTACTAACAATTTTACATTGAGATAGTCAAGTGTCTACTAACAATTTTACTTTGAGATAGTCAAGTGTCTACTAACAATTTTACTTTGAGATAGTCAAGTGTCGACTAACAATTTTACTTTGAGATAGTCAAGTGTCTACTAACAATTTTACTTTGAGATAGTCAAGTGTCTACTAACAATTTTACTTTGAGGTAGTTAGGGGTCACAACATTCACTTGATAAACATATTAAGTTTTGTAAATACAACAAATATAGTTCATCCTTCCAAAATGCCATCTTTTACTAAAAAAAGATTTGTTTAAATGACCAAAAATGATATACTAGTAGCTGGAAAATGACTCACTTGTTGTTTAACAACTACAAATCAATCATTGGTATATGTATAATAAAGACATCTCTTTGTGTCCACATTTTATTTTATAAATATATTTTCAGAATTATCTGTTACAACAAACTCGTCCTGGAGATTGGGTGTACCATAGTAGTGTAGTTGTAGATGAAGATCCAACGGATGTCGCTAAAGAAATTGTGTGGGAAAAACTGATGGAACATCTTCCTAAAGGTCCAATACCCTACAAATTATCACCAGTAAGAAATTCTTTTTATCAATGAAAATCTAATTTAATGCATTTGTGATGATTTGTAAACTTTCCCTTTAAAATAGCACTGGATAATATCTGTCATCAAGCGACAAGCATGATCAATACAAACATATTATCGCCAATTATTAACATGACTCATATTGATGTCACTGTGACAAATCATCCATAAATATACTATCGTTGATATGATTTGCTAGAAATGGATCAAACCAAAAACTAAAACTTGTATTTGTTGGTTCTCCACTTAGCACTCAGCATTAAGGAGAAAGAGCAAAGACTGGTTGGCTCAGAATCATGATAATGTGTCTTGAGTGGAAAGGATTGTTGTTTCATTAAGCTAGCATTATAAAAATCCAACTAAGCGTGTTGGTCTAGTACAAAGCAGACCTCATCATCATCTCATTGACATGTTCTTGCTGTTTTAAAAATCTTCTCTGAAACAACTGTACTATTTCAAAAAATGAATATTTAGGTTGACATATGATGACATGGTGTCATTGTACTCCTGACATTTTTCAGTTTTGATATTATTGCATCACAGACATTAAAGAATAAGACATTTAATTTTTATTTTACCAGGAGTTAGTATTATGGGAGGTAGATGAAGATGAAGTTCTTAATATTATAATGGATGTCAGAGCTCATGATGCTTTTCAATACGTAAGTTCATTTGATATGATATTTGCAAATTAATCACATATGTCAATATCATTCATATTAGTTCATAGATTTTGTTCCATTTTTAGTTGACCTGATCCTAAAGGTTATATGAGCTATTGTTATCACTTCATCTCAGTCATATTTTGTCTGTGTACATTTCTCACATTTCTTGTTAAATCTGTTGCATTCATTGACACCCCATTTAAATGTGACTTTTTGAGTTGAAAAAAATCTTTGAATTAAAAAAAATAATTATTTTGCCAAAGGAGATCTATATATGATGAGTGAAGTATCTCACTAATTGATTTAACCCAGCCACATGTTTGTGCCTGTTCAAGTCAGGACCTACGTGTCTCTTTGCTTCTGTCAGTTCTGTGTTAGAAGTTTGGGATTTGCCTTGAGTAATGATTGATGTTTTTATGGTTGAGTATATTATTTATATTGTCAGACATTATTGTTTACATTTTACTTACAATTTTTGTACTGTGCTTTGTTGTCATCTCTGTGAAAGTAAATGATCTTTTTGAGTTGAAGTGAAACTGTGAAGGTTTTATATAATGTTTCAATACGATCAAGTTTCAATCAGCTAACATTTAAACTGTAGTTACATTGACTATGAACTGATTTTCTCCAAGTTAGATGATTATGATACAGTATGCAAATTTAGCTTATTCTGACTGCAAACTGCCTTAGACTTATGGGTATATTTGTCATATGTA
This sequence comes from Bathymodiolus septemdierum, assembly GCA_963383655.1. Lineage (NCBI taxonomy): Eukaryota > Metazoa > Mollusca > Bivalvia > Mytilida > Modiolidae > Bathymodiolus > Bathymodiolus septemdierum. The sequence goes on along the minus strand of OY726523.1, from coordinate 43,917,930 downwards.
CAGCATTGGTAGTGTGATGGTTAGCGTGTTCACCTCGAGTGCTGTAGGTCATGGGTTCGAGCCTTGATCAGGTCAAATGAAAGACTATGAAATTGGTATTTGTTGCTTCTCCGCTAAGCACACAGCATTAAGGTGAAAGAGCAAAGACTGGTTGGCTCAAAATCAGGATAATGTGTCCGATTGTGGCGACATGTCTATCCGTGGACTGTTGTTTCAGTGAGCTAGCACTTACCACTAAAAATCCAACTAGGTGTGTTGGTCTAGTACAAAAATAAAGGTAATAACAAAATTACCGAACTCCGAACAATCTTACAAAGGGAAAGTCAAAACTCATAATTATATAAACAGACAAAATCAGTCAACAACTGGAAAACTGTGAAAACTGTAATGACCCTGACTTGGTACAGGCATTTCTAAAGAAATGGTGGGTTGAATCAGATTTTAAAGCGGAGCTCATCATCATCTCATTGAAAATAAACTTGTTCTCGCCATGATATAGCTGAAAAATTGCTGAGTTGGCATTAAGCAACAATCACTCACTCTTTGTCATATGAGTCTAAAAACTATTATATGTCATGGTCTTAACATGGGTAGATGTACTGTATATATCAGGGTCCTATGGTACCGTGTGAGTTAAATTAAAAATATGGTGGTAAATATTCATTGAAATAGCACGTGAATACACATAGCCATAGATCCCACGGTACCATAGGATCAGACTATATGTAATATTTTGTTATACATTTACATATTGTGTATGCTTTTCAAGTGATGTTTTAGTTATGAAAGTATTTTCATATTGTTTTTCAGCGTTGTATTATTGGAACAGATGCATCTGTCATCAGGAAGATTACACAAGAAGCCAAACAGGAACTTTTAAATGCATTCAGGTGTGAAATGAGATTTAAACTTCAGATAAAATATGGAAGACAGAAGTAAACATTAAAATTATTGTAGGTCTGCAATAAGAAATCATGCCATTCATATACAATTAAAGCTGAAACTCTCATCTTGTTCTTTTTAATGGATTAGGATTATGGTGTTTAATGCCACTTTCAACAATATTTCTGTTATATCGTGGGGGTCAGTTTTATTGGTGGGGAAACCAGAGTACACAGAGAAAACCACTGACATGTCACAAGTTACTGACAAACTTTATCACATAATGTTGTATCAAGTACACCTCGCCATGAGCGAGATTTGAACTCACATCTTCAGTGGTGATAGTTACTGATTGCATAGGTAGTTGTAAATTATTTTTTATGGATTCATTGCTCATGTAGAGAACAAACAATACTCAATATATGTTCAATCTGATTGGTCAGTTTTTCAATACATGTTCAATCTAATTGGCCAGTTTTTGTTCTTTTGGGCAAAGGTCTTTTTTGGCTTTTGCCCTCAATAGGCATATGTTGTTACTCCTTTTTATGATTTGAGGAATTGTAACCCATTTCCAAACAAGAGACCCTAAGGTGCACAAATGGATGTTTCTGTTTATTTGTACATGGAGAGTTAATTTTTCATGTGATTTTGATCTTCTTGAAATACCTTAGGAAAATCCCTTTCAGAAAAATTCATAACATTATTATGTAACTATTACCATTTTTGACATTAAAGTGGAATTTTCAAATTTTTAACTTTTTAGCTCACCTTGCCAAAGGCAATGTGAGCTTTTGCCATCACTTGGCGTCCGTCGTCTATCGTCCGTTAACTTTTTACATTTTAATCTTCTCCTCTGAAACCCCTTCAGCCAAATGAACTGAAACTTGGTAGGAAGCATCTATTGAAGGTCCTTTATAAACATTGCTCATTTTGTCCCGATCCATTAACAAACATGGCCGCCACAGGCAATTCTTGTTTCTGATTTGTTGATTTCTAAAAAATCTTCTCCTCTGAAACCGCTTGGCCAAATGAATCGAAACTTCGTAGGAAGCATCCTTGGAAGGTTCTCTATAAAGATTGCTCATTTCGTCCCGATCCATTAACAAACATAGCCACCACAGGTCATTCTTGTTTCTGATTGGTTGATTTCTAAAAAATCTTCTCTGAAACTGCCTGGCCAAATGAATCAAAACTTGGTAGGAAGCATCCTTGGAAGGTTCTCTATAAAGATTGCTCATTTAGTTCCGATCCGTTAACAAGCATGGCCACCACAGGCCATTCTTGTTTTTGATTGGTTGATTTCTAAAAAATCTTCTCCTCTGAAACCGCTTTCCCAAATGAACTGAAATTTGGTAGGAAACATCTATGGAAGGTTCTCTATAAACATTGCTCATTTTGTCCCGATCCATTGACAAACATAGCCGCCACAGGCAATTCTTGTTTCTGATTGGCCGATTTTTAAAAATCTTCTCCTCTGAAACCGCTTGGTCAAATGAACCGAAACTTGGTAGGAAGCATCTATGGCAGGTCCTTTATAAAGATTGCTAATTTAGTCCCAATCCGTTAACAAACATGGCAAACATTGAAATAGTAAAACAAGACCAATTTCCAAAATATAGTTGGCCCAGCAAATTACTGTTACTGTTTCCAGCCTATTTCCAACACATTATTGTGTCCTGCTATTTACTGTGTCCAGTGTGGACAATGTATTTTGCTTGACACAGTAAACAGCTACTTGTTAATATACACTTGTTCAACTTTCCGTTGTCGATATACTGCAGTCATATCATGCTTCGCTCTGCGTAGCCCTTTGTTCATTCTGCTTATCTAGTAATACAAGGTACTGAATACTCTCAGATAGGTACTGGTGATGGTTCCCAGGGTTCAAACCTATGCAGCTGTTCAACACATCCGTAGGTGGCAGATTAGGGGTGCCCTCTCGATTGGGAGTTGTCAGGTTATATTACAAAAGGTTTGACTGGATCATAGTGGACAATGTGTTAGGAGAGTGTCACGCTCCCTGCATGTTCTAGACCTCTATTGTAGATTGTGAAAAAAAAAAGCTCATTGTATCTGCTACAAAAGAAGAAATTTTTCGTGCCCATACCGTTCCAGTGGCAGTCAATATTCATTGCTCCGGTTGTCCCATCCCTCCCTTTTAATCAACCACATCTGTGGTGTAATGGTTAGCATTCTCTCCTCGAGTGTGATAGATTGTGGGGTGCGAGCCCCGATTGGGTAAAACCAAAAACTATCAAATTGGTATTTGTTGCTTCTCCGCTAGGCACACAGCAGTAAGGAGAAAGAGTGGTTGGCTCGGAATCAGGATAATGTGTCCGAGTGGGATGACACGTCTATCCGCAGACTGTTGTTTCAACTAAGCATGTTGGTCTAGTACAAAGCAGACCTCATCATCATCTCATTGAAGGTTAACTTGCTTTCACCATGATATAGTTGAAAAATTGCAGAGGGATTGGACAACAATCATTTCCTTATTTTTATGTATTATATATCTATATTCTTAAATCTCGTCCTGAATATAGCTGAAATACATATGATTAACTCTTAACTACATGATTCATTCCTTATCACATAATTAGCTAATTCAATGATTAAATATGATTAGTTAATACATTGATTAAAAAGAGTTCAGCAACAGAATTTAATCATTGCATTAGGAATTAATTATGTAATTAGGGCTAATCATCTGGTTAGTTTAATCACAAGCTCAGCAACGGACCCCAGGACGTTAAGCAATAATTAATCAATCAATACTCTACGACCTCCGTTTCAACGTACAAAAACACGACAATGACAGAAGCGAAGTCTATGCTCTGACCAAGAAATGCACTGACTTGTTTATCATGTTTATCATAACTGCAGAGTAGATCTCACACAATCTTTACACAAAGTGATAATATATGTATTTGTAGTCCAATGCATGCAATGAAACATATTGTTGTAACTGGCGTTTGCCTAAAAACCTGGAAACGACAAGAAATAGTTTACATCAATGGGGGGGCTTCATCAACACATCTGTAATACATATAGATAATACAGGGTTATGTTTATGGTGTTTAACGCCACTTTAAACAATATTTCAGTTATATCGTGGCATGTCAGTTTTATTGGTGGAGGAAACCAGAGAAAACAACCGACCTGCCGCAAGTCACTGACAAACTTTATATCACATAAAGTTGTATCAAGTACACCTTGTCATGAGCAGGATGCAAACTCACTTTAGTGGTGATAAGCACCTATTGCACAGGTAGTTGTAAATCCAACTACCATGTGATCACGACCATGATGGTCCCTATATATATATATAATACAGTATCACATGTCTCATCATATTTCTACAAAAGGAGTATAATTTTTAAACCAAATTTTAGGAATCAAGCTTATGGATGCATTGCTATCGGAGACTTAATCATGATGCAAGATCAAAGGGTAAAAAGTTTACTTCAAAAGTGACCACAATTCAGCCTCCTAGAATTCCATGGAAAACTTGTAATGTCATTTTTTAAAATTCATTTATGGACATTGTTGATTTGAGTGAGCGATTGTTGTTTAATGCCAACTCAGCAATTTTTCCAGCTATATCATGGCAAGAACAAGTTAAGTTTCAATGAGATGATGATGAAGTCTGCTTTGTACTAGACCTACATACATGCTTAGTTGAATTTTTTATAATGCTAGCTCACTGAAACAACTGTCTGCAGATAGAGATGTCGCCCCACTCCGTTTCCTAGCCAACTAGTCTTTGCTTTCTCCTTAATGCCGAGTGCTTATATATAATTAGCGGAGAAGCAACAAGTACAAATTATTTTATAGTCTTTGGTTTGACCCCATCAGGGCTTGAACCCACGATTATTGATTTGAACATAACTTCATTAAATCAAACTAAAACTAGAAGTTTACCTGAGCCTGTATCATTCTGCTGAATATTCATACACAGTTTATGTTTTAATAATGTTCAATGAAATCTAGATTTGAAGAAAAATAATTCATTTGGTAATATATTTTGTCTTCGTGGAACTGCATCGATGGTATAATGCATGCTTGCCTCGAGTGTGGTAGATCGTGGGCTCGAGTCAAACCAAAGACTATGAAAGTGGTATTTGTGGCTTCTCTGCTAAGCACAAAGAAAGAGCAAAGACTGATTGGCTCAGAATCGGGATAATGTGTCCGAGTGGGGCAACATGTCTATCCGCGCACTGTTGTTTCAGTGAGCTTGCACTTAAAAAATTCAACTAAGCGCGTTGGTCTAGTACAAAGGGGACTTCATCATCTCATTGAAATTTAACTTGTTCTCGCAGTGATATAGCTGAAAAATTGCTGAGTTGGTGTTAAACAACAATCATTCACTCACTCACTCGATGAAGTCGAAATTTTAAGAAAAATAGTTCATTTGGGAATTGTTTTGTATTAGTAGTCTCGTATCTCTCAAATAATGTTGGAACATTTCAGACAAAAATTTTAAGGAATTCAATGGAAAATAAGAACATACAACTCCATGTTTATTATTTTATTACATATGTTGTTTACATGTATGATAAAAACAAACAATTACAAATATACAATGATTCAAGTATTCTAGTATGATGTCATGATGATCAAATGATGTCATCAATAGATTTTAATTGATGACCATGAGATTAGTCTTCCTAACAATATGTCATCAATGTTAATTTTGCTAACTACAGTATTCTCTCTCTTATTTGGTCACTCTCACCAAAGGCCACCCCTCTTATTAGGCCAAATGTCAGAGATAGTCAACCTCAATAGAGGCCATACCTCTTATTAGGCCAGATGTCAGAAATAGTAAATACTACCAAACTGTCAACCTCAATAGAGGCCACCCCTCTTATTAGGCCAGATGTCAGAGATAGTCAACCTCAATAGATGCCATATCTCTTATTAGGCCAGATGTCAGAAATAGTAAATACTACCAAACTGTCAACCTCAATAGAGGCCACCCCTCTTATTAGGCCAAATGTCAGAGATAGTCAACCTCAATAGAGGCCATACCTCTTATTAGGCCAAATGTCAGAAATAGTAAATACTACCAAACTGTCAACCTCAATAGAGGCCACCCCTCTTATTAGGCCAGATGTCAGAGATAGTCAACCTCAATAGATGCCATATCTCTTATTAGGCCAGATGTCAGAAATAGTAAATACTACCAAACTGTCAACCTCAATAGAGGCCACCCCTCTTATTAGGCCAAATGTCAGAGATAGTCAACCTCAATAGAGGCCATACCTCTTATTAGGCCAGATGTCAGAAATAGTAAATACTACCAAACTGTCAACCTCAATAGAGGCCACCCCTCTTATTAGGCCAGATGTCAGAGATAGTCAACCTCAATAGATGCCATATCTCTTATTAGGTCAGATGTCAGAAATAGTAAATACTACCAAACTGTCAACCTCAATAGAGGCCATACCTCTTATTAGGCCAAATGTCAGAGATAGTCAACCTCAATAGAGGCCATACCTCTTATTAGACCAGATGTCAGAGATAGTCAACCTCAATAGATGCCATACCTCTTATTAGGCCAGATGTCAGAGATAGTCAACCTCAATAGAAGCCATACCTCTTATTAGGCCAGATGTCAGAGATAGTCAACCTCAATAGAGGCCATACCTCTTATTAGACCAGATGTCAGAGATAGTCAACCTCAATAGAAGCCATACCTCTTATTAGACCAGATGTCAGAGATAGTCAACCTCAATAGAGGCCACCCCTCTTATTAGGCCAGATGTCAGAGATAGTCAACCTCAATAGAGGCCATACCTCTTATTAGGCCAGATGTCAGAGATAATCAACCTCAATAGAGGCCACCCCTCTTATTAGGCCAGATGTCAGAGATAGTCAACCTCAATAGAAGCCATACCTCTTATTTGGCCAGATGTCAGAGATAGTCAACCTCAATAGAGGCCATACCTCTTATTAGGCCAGATGTCAGAGTCAACCTCAATAGAAGCTATACCTCTTATTAGACCAGATGTCAGAGAGTCAATACTACTAAACTGTCAACCTCAATAGAGGGCATACCTCTTATTAGGCCAGATGTCAGAGATAGTCAATACTACTAAACTGTCAACCTCAATAGAGGCCATACCTCTTATTAGGAAAGTTTTTCATTGTAGAAGATGTGATCTTAAGAGGGGAACTACTGTATTTAGTATTTCAAATTAAAATGTAATTTTTTTTCTCTAGTCTTTCTTATATCCCACATACAGTTAATGTAATGTATATGTACATATCAAGTCAAGCTGGCTACTATAATAAGTAGATATATGCATTCTATATTCAGATAATTTCTACTTTAAATTCTTTACTAATTATCAAGCATGGTAAAATGATAGACAACTTCACTTTGCCCATTTGAATGTTTTCTGCTTAATATTTTGTATGATCACAAAGTCATGATTCTGTGAACATATGTAATACATTATTTTAAATACATGTACAGAGTTAGTTCCATGTTTCTGGTCAATTTTTCACACTTATTTATATATTTTATGTTTACACTGACAACAAATAAGGATATTTTGACAATAAGAATAAGATTTAAAATATACCCTTCATATTTATATAGATAAGAACATACATGTATCTAGATAAAAGTCTACGAAAATATTTTTCTCTTAGAAATGAAGTTTAATAATCTACAAAATTGAAATATATATGGTGTCATATACATGTAGCATTAATTAAACAACCTTGCACAACCTAAATTGGAACTGCTGGTAATATTAAGGCTTAGTACTGGTAATCTTAAACAAAAAACATGTATGGGGTAATCTATTCACAATAAACAAATTCTGTAAGATTTTATCAACAAGATTGATAAAAATTGCACATTTGTGGATCAAACTTTGCCAGCCAATGAGCTACAATACACCTCTCCCCTCCACTTCACACTTGATAACGTTAGCCGGATTTTGGTGGTCACACGGTTAGGGTTTTAACTAAATCTAAAATGCAGCCAGCGACAGTGGCACTCAATCAGAATGTGTGTTGTAAAAACGTGTGTTTTGTAGGAAATATGTATAAAATTAACATGCTTAGGTTTTACCTTTAAGGATTGCCAAATAATCAGAATAATTTTTGGGGACACATTTAGTGTTTTCAGTTAACTGTGTACATAATATTTTGCCATGAGGTGAAACGAATACCTTGAGCTCAAAATGATATATTTCAGGGGATGCAACTGACAAAATCCAGCAGATGACTGTGTAGGGAAATCACAAAATGACAATTAAGCTCTTCAAAGGGTGGGAGGGAGGGGAGGCTGATCATATCTCTTAACATTTGCAAATGACTACAGATGTTGTGTAACATTTTTTGAAAGTGTAAAAAGTTTTAATTCAGAGCATCTATGGGCACTTCAAATAAATAAGTAGATTCTTATCAACATTCCTTAAAGATAGAGGGTGGGTTATATTAGAGTGAGGACTGCGTCATTAATTATTATAGTTCCGAGAATGGTATTGAACGTGTGGTCAGCGTTGTCAGCATAATCAGACACCAGGTAAACTGTACATCAAAACAGATCACATGACCATTTATCAATGGCCGAGAGTTCTATTAAATACATGAAACCTGATGATGTTAACTTGTATATATAAAACAGTAACATTAGAAACAGCTATATTTAGTCACAAACCTAAGTAATAACTCTGTAGTGGATTCAAAATCTAAAATTAATAGACAGTGTCATTCTTTGAATACAGGGATGACAATGAAAGTGGCCACACTAATTTAATTAACCTCTCTTCTGTTGAAAAATATATGCAAATGGTTCATTTAATTAATATCATCCATCATACTAAAAACTGAATACTGGGTATATTTTAATACCAATTTCTCAAGCACCGTTTCAAGTAAATGATACAAATATACAAAAAAAAAGAAGGAGCAACCCATACATAAACAAATCAAATATTAATATTTCATAATTTGTTTACAATTAAAAACGATGTAAACATGGAAAAAACAACAACCCTTACACATATACATATAGATTTATTGCACTTACATGTCATACTTTTATACAACTAAAATTCATCAAAAATATTACCATCATTTTTTTCACTGTATTTTCAGCAAACTGTCGTCTGCTTCATCATCATCCTATACATGTACTACATATGTACACAACATGTAATTCAGATATTCTCTCAAACAGTATCAAATATTTGTAAAAGTTAAAAAAAAAACCAAATTAATAATATTTGAGTTATTGGTGTTAGTTTAATTAAATACAAGTCACCAATACTATTACCAGGTTTATAAATAACTAAGGGAAATTCCCCATTCTTGACCTTTAAACACCACATCTATGTAAAGTGTCGTTTATTTGTACTGGAGTCCAGTCAAACACTTTATTTGGCACATATCTTATTGTAACACCTACAAGCCAATTTTTATCACCATTTTGGTGTAAGAATTATTATTTCTATTTAAATACTTCCCACTAAAAATGACATAAAAATTAAAAAATACATATCCATATATATACAAATGGGAAACATTTGTAAGTTATGGTCCTTGGCTAAATTATGCATGACCTTGTCTCATTAAATCTCCAGTGGTCCTTGGCTAAATCATGCATGTCTTTGTATCATTAAATCTCCAAGGCTTATCTTCGTGTTACTTAGAAATTAAGGCATACATCTATTGGTTTCCACTATTTAAGAGCCAAACTCATTTCAACTGGTTCCCAAACATTGACAGTAACAAAAACTAAAGGCTCACCTGAGCTTGAATTGCATTCATGCACTTTGTTAAATATACCCTGTGATGGCAGCCATCTTAGATTTACGATCAACACAAAAAATGAAGAATTTTCTAAGGGACCATCCAATGATTATTCATGTACAGTTTGGGTTCTTTCAAATATCTGAGAAAAAATATTTGTTTGTTTTTCCAAAAGGTCCTATAAACATTGCAGTAAAGTTTGCTTTCAAACGGTTCTATCACTGGTTCAGAGAAAAATTATTTTAAAACATTTTTTACCTGAAGTTCTTACATATGTATACATGTATATTAAAACGTTGTCCTGCAGTGCTGACCATATTGTACTTCAGTTTCCTCCATCAATAAAACAGACCACCATATGATATAACAGAAATATTGTTGAAAGTGTACTTAAAAACCATAACCATAAACCTAAAGTATTTCCAATCGAAAAGGGAAAAAAACACAAAGCGTGTAAGATTCCAACCATGTAACAATTCCATCACACATGGGGTTTCTGAAAAGATTTTTGGACTTGCAGAATGAAACTAAAATCATATAAAATGTTGAGGACTATCCAAGTAACATTCCTGCCATGTTTGATTTCAATTGGTTCAGTCGTTGGTGAGGAAATAATTGATATGTGAAATGCTTACCAACACAGACAATGATGGATGCAACATGATGACATGGTCCAGTGGAGCTAAAACATAGTTACAGGTTAAATACTACAATGAATAAACTATAAAATGTCTAAAAATAGTTCATTAATTATTCATTAATTTTATATGAGAACCAGAGATTTTAGATTTTCACAAAGAAAAACAACCTGGCTACAGTACAGTCAGAGACATAGCGTGATAAATCACTGTGAGACATATCATTCTTCTCAGTGATACTGACACAGTACAGTCAGAGACATAGCGTGATAAATCACTGTGATACTGACACAGTACAGTCAGAGACATAGCATGATAAATCACTGTGATAGACGTATCATTCTTTTTAGTTGATTACTGCAAGCTAAGGTTGCACTTTTTAAGGGATATTGTGTAATTGATCAGCAAATGATATGTTGTAATATAATATAAATGAATGATATGTTTAAACTTGGTGCATTATGGGGTCTAAACAATAGATAACGTTCAGTGGTCTATATTATGATCGGTTACGGAAATACAGGCTCATACATACCCAAAAATTTCCCAAAAATGCCCGTAACGAGTGGCCACTTCATATTTTCCCCTGTTTTAAGAGTGTAACACATTTTTCTCTCAGGAATAACAAAGTTAAGGTCAGCTTCAGTTTATAGAGAATTTTCTCTAGTTTCTTTTGGTATATAACATGTAGCACTTCAATATAATATCCTTATCAGAGAAAATGTAAACTGAAATATGATGGTATGTAATCGTTTTTAACAAAATAGTCATTCACAAGATTAACAAGGAATTCTATGGGATCATCTTCTTATTTATCTACATTATATACAGTTATTGTTTTGTTGAGAGTGTGAGGGAAAACTGTGACAAGAAAAAATGGAAAGAATTCTGATCATTTTTTTAATTCAAGTCTTCAAAGTTTGAAAAGACATTTTCCGAAACCCATACGTAAGCCATATTTCCATGAAAAGTACATACTTGAAATATAAGATCTCACTTTTAGCTTGAGTGGTATCAAGGTACCTCAGTATAAATAACTTTGACTTTGACTATCACCAATTAATGTAGACAAGACAAGACATCAAAGTCAATTTGAAATGTTCCATACGTAACACTTTTTTTTGTCCCATACGTAAGGTAGAAAATTTTCTCTTAAATTCCTTTACTGACTTGCATTCTTTGCATCATTACATTTCTAATACACTGATGACTACATAAACATAGGATTAACTCCTTATATTCATCCACAAAGTTGTTTATAGAGATGTATGAGTGTTTGCTCTTTCTTCCCAAACTTAACAAAATATTCCCATTTTGTCAAGAATAAGCTAAATAAACAGTCACATAAATTATTTTTTTTGGAAAAAAGTAGAAAACTAAAAAATCAGACATTTCATTACTTTCTAAATTAAATGTAAGTGAAATCCACAACAAAATAAAGATTGCAAACTTTTGTCCCATACGTAAGATGATGGGATTACACTATATACAGTAGTCCTATATGTGACAAAAAATATCAAGCTTTTCTGGTAAGAATGTGTCAAAATCAAATGCTACAATTTTAATTCTGAATACTATACAATGTGTTGACTACTTAGTTAAATCAGCTTAGTCAGTCCTAAAATTTGTTTATTTTTTGCAAGAAACAAGAATTGGTATTTGTATTTGCTTCTTTTTTTGGAAAAAAGAATAGCTGTCTGGTGATCCAATACTGATTGTTTCATATAATATAAGCTTAAAAGGTGTAATATATTATTTCTACCACCTTACTACTCTGAAACACTTGGAAGATTTAAATATGATGTTTCTGGATTATTTAATTTTACTTCTATATATAGGCTATAAAATCTTACGTATGGAACATAATTGTAAAAAGTATTATTTTATGCTTATAAGAATGAGTCAAATGCTACAATTTTAATTCTGAACACTATACAAAATGTAGATGTCATAATGTAATCAGCTGATTCAGTCAAAAATTTGTTTATTTTTTGCAAGAAACAAGAGTTAATATATACGAGTTGTTTCTTTTTAGGAAAAAAAAAGAAGACTTATTTGGTGATTCTTTCTGATAATTTTTATATCAAATTTATGTAAAAGGTTTAGTTTACAATTTTCATCACTTTATGTCTTTGAAACAATTGGAAGATTTTAATATAGAATGTTACTGTTTCATTTAATTTTACTCAACATGGTCAATTAAATCTTACGTATGGGACAAGAATATGAAAAATCGGACATTTTAAAAATAGTATATTGTGAATTTTATGTATCAGATATCTTAATAATTTTTTTTATTGGTTAAAAGAATAGTAAAATTTCATAATCACTATGTTAAATGAAAAATAGTTTAGCTTGTGTGATTTTTAAAGAGAAAAAATCAACAATTTTTTCAATTATTTTTGAGGCTTGAAAAATGGGAAAGTTATCGAAAGATATCTTACCTGGTTGTTCTATAGAGTTGAAAGCAAGCTAGTTCTGATTTCAAAATATAATAAAACAATTGATAAAGTCTTTAGAGAAAAAAAAAATCATAAGTGATTGTCCCATACTGTATGTACAGATTTTTTGACAGCATTATCTTTAAATACATTTTTTTCAATCAAAATGATGGAATCTATCCCTGATCAGTTGGAATCTTGTAGATATGATGTTTGTGTTAAAAAACAATTAAAATTTGGAATGATTAAAGGTGTTTCATTTTTCACCCTAAGTGGCCACTAAAAGTGCAACCTTAGCTTGCAGTAGTCCTAGTGATACTGATATATCTTTTGTTCTGTTTAATCTATTTACTTACTTTCTTGTGCATTTTGAGTGATAGCAAGTAACACTCTAAACACAAACAGAATTTTGAAGATATATTAAACAGAACAAAAGATATATCAGTATCACCAAGATGAGTCTATCACAGTGATTTATCATGGTATGTCTCTGACTGTACTGTAGGTCTATCACAGTGATTTATCATGGTATGTCTCTGACTGTACTGTAGGTCTATCACAGTGATTTATCATGGTATGTCTCTGACTGTACTGTAGGTCTATCACAGTGATTTATCATGGTATGTCTCCGACTGTACTGTAGATGAAAATGTAGTCTATACATTTTTATGTTAATCCATGTGAGCTAAAAAATCACATGATATGACAACATATTAGGAAAAATAATAAAAAGTATTTTTATGCAGATATTTTGATGCCAAATTACTTTCAAATTACCAAATATGTGAAAAGCACTCTTTATCATATGATACATAATTATAACACTACCTTCCTCAAAAAGTCTACTGAAAAAAAAGACAGATTACTCTCAAAGTAAATATTAAAAAACCTAAAAATGGAGAGGTTCTACCTTCTTTATCATACAAAACTTAATTCCCTATTTACTAAAGATTATTTCAAACTCAATTTATTGACCTCACATTAATAAAAAAAATAATCTCGGTCCTAGTTTTTCATTGAATATTTTAATCCTAATGACTTTTTTCATTGAGAAATTCAGTCTAGGACAATAAATGAATTAAATTTACAATCATATACCACGATACAATGTACATAATTTTTTTTATCAAGAAAAAAAATCACTGGCCATTTTTCACAAATCCATGTTATTTTTCTGAGAAAAAAATATAAAAACAATCAATGTTCTTTTTCACATATGTGTAAACAATAAAAACATTTTATTATCACCCACTTTCACTCTGTCATACATCTAAATTATGTGTGGCTGTACATGTGTATACCTTCACTAATGTGTACCTGTGTATACACTAATGTGTAGCTATGTCACGTATGTATACACTTCACTAATGTGTAGCTATTTGTACCTTTATTATTGTGTAGCTAAATTAATTTATGATGTTCTAAAGTTAAATACTTTTTTTTATTCATTTTCCTTCTTTTATGTCACAGACTTTTTAAATTACAATCAAACATAAAAACATGCTCCCCTTTTATCTACTAAATTTCCTGATAGTTATCTTGTCCTTCACCACTTTTAATGCTGTTTATTGATTCATTGATTTTTTTTTCAAAGAAATGTTGTCAACTGTAATGCTGTATCATGTCACACTAATGGTCTGATATCCTTGTTATGAACAATTCTTCCATATTTAAAGTGTTGTGTCCATAATAGTGTCCTAGTTTTTGAACTTTGCACTCTTTGCACTAACGTAAGTGTTGACTAGTTTTTTTTATTAGCAATGTTAAACGTTCCATCAATTACAAAGGAGCATAATTCCATTTTTACTAGCTATTATGAATCATAGATTAAAATATTACTGTTTATTTCCACATAAGTTAAAACTGGGTTCAGTAACAGACCTCTATACCATATGACTATCTAAAATTTCTCAGAAAATAAAATCAATAATGTCCTTTACATTTGATGAAAGTCAAGACAAAGTAATAGGTCTTTGACCATGAGAAATCTGGTTCCACCATTTATGTTTTATGGCTATCATAATAATAAAATGAACTCTTTCTTCTACTCATGCTTACATATTGTTAGAAGCAACACTTCTTGTTCAATTCATAAAATGAAATCTTTCTTCTACTCATGCTTACATAATGTTAGAAGCAACACTTCCTGTTCAATTCATAAAATGAAATCTTTCTTCTACTCATGCTTACATAATGTTAGAAGCAACACTTCCTGCTCAATTCATAAAATTAAATCTTTCTTCTACTCATGCTTACATAATGTTAGAAGCAACACTTGCTGTTCAATCAAAATATTCGTAAAATCGCTCTTTCCATTTTTATATCTTATAAATAAAATTGATCACAATCTAATCGTGTCCATGTTAAAACACTTTATTTCTCCATTTAATAACTTAATCCTATGAAACTAGACATATATATCTATATAACATATATCAAAGAATCGATGTTATACTTCCACATTTTTTGGCACAGTATTTGCCAAGAAAGGTTCATGCCACATTCTTCTAAGATCTCCCTGAAAATAAAAGAAATAAAAAATATCTAATTTAGAAAAATGTGAATTTTATCATATTGTGACCATCAAATAAAACACAGCAAAAATATATTGCTGCTTTCCATGTGTAATATAGTATTTTATTATATGACTATAAATATTTCTTTTATCTGATTGGCTAAAAGCATGATATTTTCCTGGTAGAACTTTATGAATACTGTCTAAGCCTTCAATTTCCGCAAAGATTAATTTAGATCTTTCCAGAAGAGCCATTGGAAAGTTATATTAACCTAACAGGACTCTAAAATTATAAGTAGAGGTTTTCTGATTTTCTCCCTAAATCTTGTTATCATTAAAATTGACAAAAACACATTTAGTGTTTAATGTCAATTTATAAAACATGACCATGGGGACATTAATAACAGTTTCATATAATAAAACAATTACTGACTTTCATTTCGATATATAAAAGGATTTATTGTTCCAAGATATATGATATTTACCTTGGCTTTTCGACTTCGGTAAATATCATATATCTTGGAATGATAGATCCTTATATTAACCTCAGCAAAGGTCAATAATTGTATAATATCTCATGCTTATTTACATCCATATCGTCTTTTTAATTAATGAAGAACTTGAATATTCATATTATCATTGCTAATGGTAATTTCCTAACTTATAATCCAAAACCGGTGCCGTCATGGTCGTGATCGTATGGTGGTTGGATTTACAACTATCGTGCAATCAATGCCTATCACCACTAAAGTTGAGAGTTTGAATCCCGCTCAGGCAAGGTGTATTCGATACAACATTATGTAATAAAGTTTGTCAGTAACTTGCGGCATGTCAGTGGTTTTCTCTGGGTACTCTAGTCTCCTCCATCCATAAAACTGACTTTCATGATTTAATTGAAATATTGTTGAAAGTGGCATTAAACACCATAACCCTAACCCCTATAATCCAAAATCACTGTTTCTTCAATTGCACAAAGGTACAAAAGTATGTTAATTAATAATTTCTATAAATTCGAAATTGACAAGTTTTTTTTACATGTATTTGAGGTAATACCTGGTAGATTGTATAAAACTGACCGCCACGATAAAACTGAAATAATATGAACATCCCCCCCCCCCCCCCCCTTCCCTTCAGATATGATATATACTAACCTTTAGATATGCCATTGCAAACAAAGGTAGAAGTGTAAAGGGTACTAAATACAACAATGCAGGCTGTGCTGCCTTAAATACTTCTGAGGAAACTGTCGCTGTTAATAAACCTATAATAAAACACAAACATACTAATTACTTTGTAACAAGGGTAACACGACGGGTGCCACTAGTGAAACAAGAACTTTGATAACTTCAAACTCTTCTTAACAGATCCTGTTTTCTGTCATTTCTAGATTGATTACATATAATATGATGACCATACTGGATTTTGATAAACATTCATGAGGAAAAATTTACAGATAGATGGTAAATATGAAGAAGTTCACTGTCTCATTTTACTCCCCTTTTTCAACTCTTTTTCTTTATTGGTCATTGTGACTTTTCTTAAAAAAATAATTACCTCTTTGATGTGATTTTCGAAGAAAATAATTGAAATTCAGATGTATTGAAATTATTTGCCATTCTTTGTAAGTGGTTAAGTTGAAGTCATTACTTGTAAAGTTTTACAGTTGCCACCATGACTTGGTTAACTGATTTGGAGTATCTGTGTCACAAATGACTATGAATATGTTCCTTTTACTGTAACCACAATCCGGTCCTATCCTCATTCATGATTTATCACTGGGTTTGTAACAAGAGTAACACAAAGGGTGACACATGTGAAGCAAGAACCGTTTACCCTTCCGGAGCACCTGGGGTTCGTGTTGCTCGATCTTTAGTTTTCTGTGTAATGTTTTGCATATCATCGTTTGTCCTTTTTCACTTTTTCTTTAGGCCATTTTATTGTCTAGTCTTTCTTCGATTTACGGCTTCGGATTACCCCTTTGGTATCTTCAAACTTTTCTTTATAACTGGCAGTGATCAGCACCTACCTAAGAAATATCCCACTAATGAACAGTGGAAGTATGTAAGTCTCTGTACATAGGTTGGTGGTGGAGGGACACCTGTATCTACATTAATGGTCTGTGACTTCTTATAGGCATCATACCGTAGCACAAAACATAACAATAAACCTGGCATCACCTGAAAACATCAAAGTATGGATAAGGATTAGGGTTATGGTGTTTAATGCCACTTTCAACAATATTTCAGTTATATTGGTTGAGGAAACCAGAGTTACCTGACAAAACCACTGACCTGCTGCAAGTCACTGACGAACTTGATCACATAATGTTGAATCATGTAAATATTTCATGTCCTGTTGAAGTGAAACAAAATTATAACACACATGTATTCGATATACAGTGTATCTTGTCTGAACCAAATGTAACTTTGTGTACACTGAAATCGTGACAAATTTAACCTGTCTAATCAAACCACCTATTCTGACACCCGACAAGGTACCAGGGTGTTATTCAGTTTATACAGGTATCACTATATATTTGTAGATCATACTCACTATATCACCGAGGCCTAGCATAGAGAAATGACTGGAATTCTGCATACTAAAAAACAAAGTAAAACAATATAACAACAGTTCTAATATCAGTTCCTAAAACCTTCATTGTCTTTATAAACAATATCGTCACCAAATTCCACGATCAATTTGACATACTTCACATATCTGTATTGCTGGACACATTATTGACATTATTCCTGGATTATTTCATATATGTATACAGAACTGTGGTACATACACACATTAAAATATTTGTCTTACAACTCTGGGTATTTGTTTATATAGAAAAAAAAACTACTGTAAACATTAAGGTTAGTAGATATTATTATGAGATGTATTTCCCATACTGACTTCCCCTTTATAAATCTGCTACATATCTTTCTATTAGAGCCATAGTTTGGATGTCATTTTAACATAATCACTGCTCAGGATAAAATTTTACAAAAATAATATTACCCACGTAAAATCTCCTACAAACTATATCTTCCATGACATATTTCTTTAATATAACATAGTTATTGGTTTTTTTGTGTTTGTTTTTTTTTTTTTTTTTTATAGAATTCAAGTTGTTTTGCAGAAATTACTTGTACAAATAACAAACATTTTCTTTCTTTAAAATTTCTAAGGGTCTTGTAGTTGAGGAAATTAATTTATAAAAAATTGTCCACGCTACAATATAGCTGTAATACTGCAAAAGATGGCATTAAACACCAACCAACCAATCAATCTTTCTTTATGGTTCTAAAATTTCACAAAGACTTTTTTGTTTTTGAGAGTTTACTATGCACAATGTAATACTGAGGGCATCTTATCTGTTGTGACATGTCAGACTGTCAAATAATATAAATTGTTGTGAATGAGAAATAAATGATTCTGACCTTGGAAAGACTAATTTTCCTGGAAGTGAAAGTTTCGGGGCATCTCTAACAAGTCCAGTCAAATGGAACTTTTTAGCGAACAATCCAACCTGAAAATAAATATTTATACAGTCAAACCTGTATATAAAGGACAACTTGCTGCAAACCTGTATATAGTCAAACCTGTATATAAAGGACAACTTGTTGCAAACCTGTATATAGTCAAACCTGTATATAAAGGACAACTTGCTGGATTCTTAAACACTCTAGTGCACACATGATGTGACTTTTTTGTGAATGGCAGAGTAAGTTGATATAGACATAGAGAGTTAGTGATAAAACTGAAATAATACGTGGCTTTAAATACCCACAACACAAACATATCCTTTACAGAATAATTGTAGTCTGTGATTAAAAACAAATCTAGATCTTGAGATCTTAAGGTCATGATGATGTAGTATATTTCTTCAATGAATGTATAGTCAATCTTGCCCATGCAATCACCTGTATTAAAAGGTCACCTTTTCTTGTTCTGTAATAGAAAATTTCATATAAATTGAACCTCTTTTAAGAGGTAACTTGTCCTATAAGACCACTTTTTTCTTTGTTCCAAAGGTGACCTCTTAATACAGGTTTGACTGTGCATAGGTCAAAAGGTATGATTTAAATCTTACTAGATGTTATTCCTTAGAAACAGTTGCTTACCAAAAAACTGAATAAGAAGTACGCTGAGAAAAATAACCAATATTTTTCTTCTGTAAACTGTTTAAATTAATACTGTCTTACTGTGTTAAGTGAGATAATAAACATTAAAATTAGTTAGTGTAATTAAAATGATTTTTACAGAATAAATGTAAAAAGAAAAATAATCTTACAGGATTTTCTGCTGGTCTGGTAGCTACTTTAACCATAACGTTAGCACTAAATATATAAGACGAGAAAAATACCTGAAAAAAATAATATCCTACTTGATAAAACCAACTAAATATATTGGACGAGAAAAATACCTGAAAAAAATAATATCATACTTGATAGAACCAACTAAGTTGAATTTTGCATTTGTCACTGTAAATACAAAAAAACTAGATGTGTCGGAACGACACGAATGTCCCTGCCGTGAATATTAAGGAGACTCACAAATATTTCACCCTTTTTTAATTCCCTCAGTAATAGACTAAGAATAACAAACTATTGTTTTTCAGTGGGAACAAAAGTTAAACCTGATCTGTAACTCATCATTGTAATTCCAAATACCAAAAATTAAGTCAATATCTCAAAGCATACTGAAATAAAGTAGTGACAACTAAATATTTGGCCAAAGCTAAAAGTCCAAGGTGCGTAAATTAGTCCAAAATCATTCAATCGGAATGAAATTCAAACTTGATTGGTAACTCATCACTATACACTCACATACCAAAAATCAAGTCAATATCTCAAACCATAGTGAAATAAAGTGGTGACAACTAAATATTAGGCCAAATTTCAAAGCCCAACGGCTGTAAGTTTGCCAAAAATCATTCAACCGGAATAAATTTCAAAGGTGATCTGTAACTTATGATTATACACTCTCATACCAAAAATCAAGTCAATATCTCAAATCATAGTGAAATAAAATGGTCACAACTAAATATTTGGCCAAATTTCAGTCCAAGGGCCATAACTCAACCAAAAATCATTGTACCGGAACGAAATGTAAACTTGATCTGTAACTCATCATTATATACTCACATACCAAAAATCAGGTCAATACCTCCAAGCATAGCAAAAAAAAGTGGTGACAACTGTTTTATTTCGGAATTACGGACATGGGTAACACTATATGTCCCGGCCACTTAGTGCCGGGGACATGAAAAAGTATTGGTTTTCTTTCTGTTATAATTCTGTTTTATCTTTTGCTAGTCATCCTTCAAAACTCTTGAGTAGGAAATAAATCTATTTTTAATTCTTATCTTATAAATAATTTTTTGGTCTCTGACAAAGATGTTTGTAATAGGTTTCTTCTGCATTAAAGCTTTGGTGGGTTCAAGCCCTGATAAAATTGGTATTTGTTGCTTCTCCACTAAGCACGTAGCATTAAGGAGAAAGAGCAAAGACTAGTTAGCTCGGAATCAGGATAATGTGTCCGAGTGGGGCGACATGTCTATCTGCTAATGTTTCAGTGAGCTAGCTCTATAAAAATCCAACTCAGCGTGTTGGTTTAGTACAAACAGGATCTCCTCATCATCTCATTGAAAATTAACTTGTTTTTGCCATGATATAGCTAAAAAATTGGCATTAAACAACAATCACTCACTCACTCACTCAAACAGCAGCAATGGCATTAATATTTAAACATGACTGTTTTACTGAACTACTGTATAAATTTTAACAATTCATAAAAGTCTAATGACAATCAACTTACCCAAAATACATCATAGATTAATAATCCTACTAACAGTAACGTAGACACCTTTAAACTTGGAAGTCTTACTAATGCTATAAAGGCTACACACAGTCCCATACCAAGAGCTGAAAACAATAATCAATTAAATCAGTTAGCCAGATATCAAGTCTTATCCCTGGGGAGCAGAACATGAAAATATAATTATCAATTAATCTGTCTTTGGTGATGTGTTATTTATGAACATACAATATGGAATCAAAAATATAAAATCACAGGGGTCATCGTGGTCGTGATTGTATGGTAGTTGGATTTATAACAACCTATGCAATCAGTGCCTATCACCACTAGCATTGTGAGTTCGATTCCTGCTCAGACGAGGTGTACTTGATACAACATTATGTGATAACAAAGTTTGTTAGTGACTTGCGGCAGGTTGTTGGTTGTCTCCTGGCACTCCAGTTTCCTCCACCACTTAAACTGCATGCCACGATATAACTGAAATATTGTTGAAAATGGCATTAAACACCATAAAACTTACCATCCATAAGTAACCAATGGCCAGTTAACACCCAGATACACACAATGAAAAAAGACAGACAAAATGACATAATTTCTGCAGTTGTAAACCTCCCACACACACCAAATGATATTCTGAAAAGATAATTAACGTTTAATTAATGTTTTTGTATTGACATGTATGTACAATGTACATATACAGGTATATATTGGTTAGTGGTATACAAGTACAAAACAAAACAAAAATGTATGTGTAATTAACATCAAATACAATATTGTGAGCTAACACTTTAAGAATACTAAACATATTTTAGCGTGTTGGTTTATTAGCACACAGATACCATAATTGTCTCAGTAAAAACTTGCTCTCACCATGATATGGCTGAAAAATTGCTCACTTGGTGTTAAATAACTCACTCACTCATAAGTAATAATGAAATACAGTAACAGGAAAATATCAGGTGTGTGGTATATCAAACTAACAATTAACATTCATTATCATATACTTGTAGATGATAAAGCTAAAATTTTACCCTGTAATAAAACTTTGAGTTTGTGTAGAATAATAAGAGGAGTCATATTTATTTCACCCAGTTTCACAAGAATGGTCCAAGCGGGCTGATAAAGCAAGTTTATTAACTGCTTCCGGAATGTTATTACATGCCTTTCCGTCAATGTCCGTAAGTTCACTTCGCGAATTACCGGAAAACTAGGTTTACAGACACAGCGGATCCAACTGTTTTATGAAATATTTGTACAGAAAATTATTAACTATCAATTTCTCTCTTATGATATTGAAAGTGCTTAAAAAACGTGCATTTATTGGATTTGTATATTAAAACAATAATTTTCTTGTTCTATAACTATATACATGTATTTAATTCTAGCCAAAATGACTGAACAATTTTGTACAAATCAATTATTTCCTCTGTTGAAGTATATGACAAACACATCATAACATGTCATTTTTCATATCATACCCTTTATCAGCCCTTATTCATATATCATTCCTTGAGCCTAACGGCTCTCTGGCTTATATCATGATCTCGGGCTGATAAAGGGTATGATATAAAAAATGCCATGTAATAATCTATATTTATCGGTCAGTATGACGTCAAACACATTTTGATCTGACCAATAATAACAATAATGGCCATTTTGAAAGTCTTGACATACATTATCACACATCTCAGTGCATTCTATCAGACTTGCTGTAATACTAGTGATAATGTCTGTCTCAACCTTCAAAACTTCTGTTATTCTATATTTTTTTCTGTGTCCATCCCCCCCCCCCCCCCCCCCTTTAAACATACTGTAGTATATATGTAGTTTATCTTATATTAATGACAGATGCCACTTACTTTTGGCCTGTAGAACAAGGTTTAATAGCATACTGGCACATTGGCAACAGGAGGAAGGCAAACGCAACAGTGGCCAATACTGAAATAGAAAATTAGATCATATGAGTCATTGAAAAATATAATATTTCTCTCATGGCCAGGGGCCGTCGTGGTTGTATGGTAGTCGGATTTACAACTTCATATGCAATTAGTGCCAATCACCACTGATGTTGTGAGTTTGAATCCACCTAATGACGAGGTGTACTCGATACAACATTATGTGATAAAGTTTGTCAGTGATTTGCGACAGGTCTGTAGTTTTCTCCGGTTTCCTCCATCAATAAAACTGACCGCCACGGTATGATTGAAATATTGTTAAAAGTGGCGTTAAACACCATAACCCTATTTTAGTCATTTGTTTGCAGAGAGTTTTCCATATTACATCTTCAGTATTTGTCAATAACCATGTATGTCTAATTAGTGATAATAGTATGATTTTCAACCTATAATATATGTCGTAAAATTTATGTTTTATCCTTTCGTTGTTTAAAAAGATAATTTTACTATAAAAGAAATAAATATGACAGAAGAAAATACAGAAAATTTCAGACACTATCCCTTTAAAGACGATGTTATGTTCGTCTTATCCTCCAGTTGTTTGTAGCAAGTCTCATGTCTTATTTATGTTATTTGTGTTTGCTTGTGTATAGTGGTGTCCAACACATATTGTGTTGTGTTTTTTGTTTTTTTGTCTTGTTGCCAGTTTCTCTGGATTGTCCATTTTTGATTGCCCATATGGTATTCTCTAACATTTATTAAAATACATATGTAATGTATTTATAGTTGATAATTCAATTATAAATAAACTCCCCCAGGAACAGCTGTATGATAACTCTTCTCTCCTATTTTTTTTTTAATTAAAAATCCATAATATTAATTTTTTTACACAAACTACTGTTTCCTATTTTATCAATTAGGTAAGCTTTGTAATGTTGCAATACCATATGTTTCCTTGTATGAAAATAATACAAACACATGTTACAGGAAGGTTAAGGTTAAACAGATGTGGGACAAATGAATGAACTAATCATCTCATCATTACTTCCTTTACAACAAATATAAACCATTATATTAGACCAGAGGCTCTCAAGAGCCTGTATCGTTCACCTGGTAATAAAAAAAAACAATTGGTCCTATGTAAAAACTATGTCCTGCAGTGGTAGTCATCTTGGAATTACGATCAACATAAAAAACACAAAGTTTGTAAAGGACCTTCCAATGATTGATGCACAGTTTAGGTTCAATCAGTGCAATAGCTTCAGAGAAGAATATATTTCTGTATTTTCCCCATATGGTTCTGTGTTAATACTATGACCTGTGGTGGCAGCCATCTTGGATTTCTGATCGGCATAAAAAACAGAGGACCTTCCAATGATCATTCCTGGGCAGTTTGGTTTCAACTGTCCAAGTGGTTTCAGAGAAGAAGCATTTTGAAACATTTTCCCCATAGGGTCCAATGTTAAACTAAGTCCTGCCGTAGCTGCCATTTTGAATTTCATATCAGAACAAAAAACGTAAAGTTTGTAGAGGACCATCCAATGAACATTCATGTACAGTTTGGCTTTAATCATATTTGTAGTTTCTGAGAAGAAGGCATTTGAACATTTTCCCATAGGGTCCAATGTTAATCTATGTCCTGCGGTGGTGGCCATCTTGGATTTCCGATCGGCATAAAAAACACACACCTTGTAGAGGACCTTCCAATGATCATTCCTGGGCAGTTTGGTTTCAATTATCCAAGTGGTTTCAGAGAAGAAGCATTTTGAAACATTTTCCCCATAGGGTCCAATGTTAAACTAAGTCCTGCCGTAGCCGCCATTTTGAATTTCATACCGGAACAAAAAACGTAAAGTTTGTAGAGGACCATCTAATGAACATTCATGTACAGTTTGGCTTTAATCATATTTGTAGTTTCTGAGAAGAAGGCATTTGAATATTTTCCCATAGGGTCCAATGTTAATCTATGTATTGCGGTGGTGGCCATCTTGGATTTCCGATCGGCATAAAAAACAGAAACTTTGTAGAGGACCTTCCAATGATCATTCCTGGGCAGTTTGGTTTCAACTGTCCAAGTGGTTTCAGAGAAGAAGCATTTTGAAACATTTTTCCCATAGGGTCCAATGTTAAACTAAGTCCTGCCGTAGCCGCCATTTTGAATTTCATATCGGAACAAAAAACCTTAAGATTGTAGAGGACCATCTAATGAACATTCATGTACAGTTTGGCTTTAATCATATTTGTAGTTTCTGAGAAGAAGGCATTTGAACATTTTCCCATAGGGTCCAATGTTAATCTATGTCCTGCGGTGGCGGCCATCTTGAATTTTCGATCGGCTTAAAAAAACAGAAACTTTGTAGAGGACCTTCCAATGATCATTCCTGGGCAGTTTGGTTTCAATTATCCAAGTGGTTTCAGAGAAGAAGCGTTTTGAAACATTTTTCCCATAGGGTCCAATGTTAAACTAAGTCCTGCCGTAGCCGCCATTTTGAATTTCTTATCGGAACAAAAAACGTAAAGTTTGTAGAGGACCATCCAATGAACATTCATGTACAGTTTGGCTTTCATAATATTTGTAGTTTCTGAGAAGAAGGCATTTGAACATTTTCCCATAGGGTCCAATGTTAATCTATGTATTGCGGTGGCGGCCATCTTGGATTTCCGATCGGCATAAAAAACAAAAAATTTGTAGAGGACCTTCCAATGATCATTCCTGGGCAGTTTGGTTTCAACTGTCCTAGTGGTTTCAGAGAAAAAGCGTTTTGAAACATTTTCCCCATAGGGTCCAATGTTAAACTAAGTCCTGCCGTAGCCGCCATTTTGAATTTCATATCGGAACAAAAAACGTACAGTTTGTAGAGGACTATCCAATGAACATTCATGTACAGTTTGACTTAATCATATTTGTAGTTTCTGAGAAGAAGGCATTTGAACATTTTCCCATAGGGTCCAATGTTAATCTATGTCCTGCGGTGGTGGCCATCTTGGATTTCCGATCGGCATAAAAATCACACACCTTGTAGAGGACCTTCCAATGATCATTCCTGGGCAGTTTGGTTTCAATTATCCAAGTGGTTTCAGAGAAGAAGCGTTTTGAAACATTTTTCCCATAGGGTCCAATGTTAAACTAAGTCCTGCCGTAGCCGCCATTTTGAATTTCATACTGGAACAAAAAACGCAAAGTTTGTAGAGGACCATCTAATGAACATTCATGTACAGTTTGGCTTTAATAATATTTGTAGTTTCTGAGAAGAAGGCATTTGAATATTTTCCCATAGGGTCCAATGTTAATCTATGTATTGCGGTGGTGGCCATCTTGGATTTCCGATCGGCATAAAAAACATATACTTTGTAGAGGACCTTCCAATGATCATTCCTGGGCAGTTTGGTTTCAACTGTCCAAGTGGTTTCAGAGAAGAAGCATTTTGAAACATTTTTCCCATAGGGTCCAATGTTAAACTAAGTCCTGCCGTAGCCGCCATTTTTAATTTCATATCGGAACAAAAAACCTTAAGATTGTAGAGGACCATCCAATGAACATTCATGTACAGTTTGGCTTTAATCATATTTGTAGTTTCTGAGAAGAAGGCATTTGAACATTTTCCCATAGGGTTCAATGTTAATCTATGTCCTGCGATGGCGGCCATCTTGGATTTCCGATCGGCATAAAAAACAGTAACTTGGTAAAGGACATTCCAATGATCATTCCTTTACAGTTTGGGTTCAGTCAGTTCATTAGTTTCAGAGAAGAAGATCTTTGAAATTTCAGCCAATCAGAGCATATTATTGGCCCTGGCAGCCATATTGAATATCTGACTGGAACGAAAAACAGTAACTTTGTAGAGGACCATCCAAGAAACATTCCTGCTAAGTTCGGTTCCAATCGGCCAAGTGGTTTCGGAGAAGAAGCTAGAAATGTGAAAAGTTTACAGACGACGGACGCCAAGTGATGGCAATAGTTCACCTGGACCTTTGGTCCAGGTGAATTAATAATTGATACCTACCAGTTTATTGTTACATGTACCATAGTCTACTTATATTCATATACTAGCATTGATTTATGACTATTTCATTGTATAGGTTGGAAGGTACTTTCTATGAATTTAGGGAATTTTGAGAAATATTGTACATTTCTTTTGTTTTACTTAATTATATAGATATATTCACTAAAATTTTAGGTACCGGTATTGATCTATCTAAAAGAATCATGTTGAGGTGTACTTGATACATGTTTTATGGGAGGTACTTTCTATGAATTTTAGCAATTTTGAGAAATTGTAACTTGAAACGGTTACATTTCTTTTGTCTTAATATAGATTTATTCATTAAAATTTCAGGTATTGATTTATCTAAAAGAATAGCTCTGGGCGAGGTGTACTCGATACAACATTATGTGATAAAAATTTGTCAGTTACTTGCGGCAGGTCAGTGGTTTTCTCCGGCTACCCGGGTTTCCTCCATCAATAAAACTGCAATATTGTTGAAAGTGGTGCTAATTACCATAACTCCAACACTAAAGGGTTCTTTCAATATTTCAAACCCTTTTCTATATCATACTACAATTTGGTTTGTCAGTGACTTGCGACAGGTCGGTGGTTTTCTCACGGAACTCTGCTTTCCTCCACCAACAAAACTGACCGCCACAATATAACTGAAATATTGTTGAAAGTGGTATTAAACACCATAAACCTAGACCTTAACCATACTACAATTTGTCATTGCAGACAATTACACATATCATGATCTGTCAAACATACCTGCTGTACAAATTGCAAAGACCATTTGTAAAGAGTCGAAGAAAAAGAACATTATCAGGAGAGACACTGAGGCTCCGATGGGTAAAAATGCTGCTTGACATGTATCTATTGTCTGCATATCTAAAAAAGATAGAGTAGAGAGATGAAGAATCTGCAATGGGCAACATATATATATATATATTATATAATATACGTCTGAAAATTAAACCAAACAGTGTTAGAATTAGATTTTAGAGCTGTCAAATTTTTGTTCTTCCCTCGACGGGATTTGAACCCACACCATTGATACACTGCAGCATCATTCGCTTAGCCTTACGTCCAGCGCCCTAGACCACTCGACCACATCCACTCCCTAATAAAGGAGCTTCAATAATCGTAGTGTTACCTTTTCTCGTAAGGCAAATCTAGGGATAGGCGTAAGACATGTGTATAAGCGTGTGTAGATGGTACATATATACTTAACATTATAATTTGACAGCAATCTAACCCAGCAATTTTTAATATATAATATACGTACATTGTCGGAAAATATATAATTTATTTGTAAGATCTTTAGAAACAGGTAGGAAAGCAAGTCTTTGATGAGCTTTTCTAGCTTGCTTCGCAGTGAGTGCAAATTAATTTGATATTTAACGACAATGTATGCATATTGTTCTTATCCTGCAATATCAAAAAGTCCAAATAACTGTCAAATTGTCTGAAAATAGCTGAAACAAGCATTGTTCTAATGGTTTTCAGTGGTGTCATCTGTGACGTTAGCGCTAATACCGTTACCGTTCCTTTCTGTCGCTCTAATCAATCAGGTACCAGAAATGCTTTATTAGGTCCATGACCTATTAACACTGAAGTTTATTTGACCCCCTTTATAAAAACTCAAAATCACACAATTGCAGGATAAAAATTACTTATTGTAGGGATTATCATAAACAAAAATCACAAAAAAAAGTCAGTCACTGTGAAAAATGGTGCTCTACATTAGTAACGGAACAGCTGATTAAGTTGGCATAATACAAATAGTTGTCAAGTAAAACTAAGACTAACATTTCGGCTTAAGAAATACTGTGTACATTAAACTCACTATCATCTCTATGTTGTTGTTATTATTTTTTACCCTTAAACTGATCAGAAAAAAAAAGTTTTTTCTTTAATTCAGAAATATTCATATTTTAAGCTATATGTTGATCTTGTAACATGAATGCATTCTTTTCATTTGATCTTTTTATGGCTTCATATTATTATGCTTAACCGTTTATCTCTGAAACCGTGGTATAAAATGATTTGCAACATGAAGCCATGCACTATCACATCTAGGTCGTTGATTATTGCACGACTCTCTGAGAGTAATAAAACTACAGCCAGTGTGCAATATCTCGTATCTGCTTTTATTATTTTATAGTTCTTAGTTGTTGCTTACATTCTGGTACATAAACCATAAAAAGATCAAAGGAAAATAATGCATTCATGTTACAACAGAAAAATAATCAAAAAACTTTGCTAAACAATATAATGTGACATCCTCATTTTAATTCTACATAAAATAAATGTCTTATATAATCGTTGTAATTTCTTGAAAGACCAAATACAACATGTTAATAATCTTGTCGAGGCTTGCTTCTCTTTCCTGTTTCAAAAGCTCATACAAACAAAATAGGGTTCCCGATTCTCTTAAGGACTAAGCATGTATCAAGTTTGGTCAAATTCCATTGAAGGATGTTGATTCTAGAGTGTTCACAAGGATGTTATGCAGTAAAAATTTGACCCAGTGACCTTGACCTTTGTCCTTGAAAATCAATAGGGTTCTAGATTCTCCTAAGGACTAAGCATGTACCAAGTTTGGTCAAAATCCATTGAAGGATGTTGATTCTAGAGTGTTCACAAGGATGTTATGCAGTAAAAATTTGACCCGGTGACCTTGACCTTTGAGAGAACCATCGATCATGGGCAAGCAACTGGCAAACTTTATCACTTGCGGCTGCGAGTCGAGTGCACTCATTTTTGTAATTTACAAACCTGCGCTCGACCCCACGCCGTATTGGTAATAGGCTTGTACGAGTTGTTAGGTAATCCAACTACCCAACTCATTGAGCCACCCGGGCCCTTCATTACATTTGTGACAATATAAAACCAGATACTATTTTAATATTTGATGTAGATATTTAGGATAAAATGTAAATACATATACTATTATCATTCTCAGCTGATGTATTTCCAATAAAACTGTCTTTTTCTTTTTCTCTTTCTCTTTCTACATGTTCTTGTTCCATATTCAGTGATCTGTAAAACAATAACAAATCTCATACAAAAAGTAGAAGACAAAGAATGTATCTCATCTACCAAATGTAATGAAGTGGTGTTATAGTTAGAAACCAAAATATTCTTTCTTAACCCAATGGTAATACAGTCCTCATGATGAACACTAGTCCTCTAGCCAAAGATCAGCAAAACTTGGTTTGAACCAGTACATTTTTCAGTTTTTATTTAGAACTACAAACATGTATATAAAAATAAATTTGGACCAGTAATAATTCACTAAAACTGGCTGCAAAAACTGTTGGATTGTTATTAAAAAAGTGGCAAATACGAAGAAGAGTAATTCATGTACATATGTATCGCCCCTTTAATAAATGATGATGAATTGCTCAGTATAGGTACCCATATGATTTGAAGATTACTAATGTTATTGTCCCCTTATTCAAAAATGCTAATCCACATGATGTGAAGAATTATAGACCCATATCTTTGATATGTCTTACTGATAAAGTGATAGAAAGGTGTGTTTACAAACATGTACATGACTATCTTATTGATAATCATATCATCACTCAACCCATATCAGCCCTTGGCTGTGTCTCAGGCTGAAGTGGGGGTCTTGGGATGATATGGAAAAGGCCATGTATTATTCTGTATGTAATATTTTTCTTTAATTGCATTATATGCATCATTTATATTTGAACAATAAAATATGTTTACACAAGGAGCAAAGACTGGTTGGCTCTGAATCAGGTTAATGTTAACGAGCAAACTGTTGTTTCAAACGAAAAATTCAAACTAAACATGTTGGTGAAGCTACATGTAGCACAAAACAAATATTATTTTCATCTCATCGAATGTAACTTGTTTTCTCTATGATATAACTGAAAAATTGCTCATTTGGCATTAAAAAAAAAATCACTCACTCACTCAATTAATTGTAAGTAAATAATAATATATTAAACTCCTTTTAAATAATGTCATAGTTATCCCTCAACCCATATCAGCCTGCAGATTCTCCTTTGGGATGATATAATAACCAGGCTAATATGAAATATGTTATAATTTTCATTTTATATATACATATGGCAAAGGTGATTAAAATTTCTTCTAAATAATTAAGAACTCAGCATACTGTCTAAACAAGGGCAATGCAAAGCGTGGCATATCCTCTCGCCTAAAAGTTTGACCCGGTGACCTTGACCTTTGACCTTGAAAATCAATAGGGTTCCAGATTCTCTTAAGAACTAAGTATGTACCAAGTTTGGTCAAAATCCATTGAAGGATGTTGATTCTAGAGTGTTCACAAGGATGCTATGCAGTAAAATATTTGACCCGGTGACTGTGACCTTTGACATATGATCTTGAAAATCAATAGGTTCCAGATTTTCTTAAGGACTAAGTATGTACCTAGCTTGGTGAAAATCCATTGAAGGATGTTGATTCTAGAGTGTTTACAAGGATGTTACGGAAGGACGGCGAGGGGATATAACCTGATGATATACACCAGTTATTTCCTTCTCTGTAGTAATCCTAATTTAATTATTTCCCTTCAAACAAAATTCTACTACAAAGGGAGTTAATTAATCTGCATAAATTGAAATTGTATTATAATCTTCTGGCACTTAGAAATATTTTACTGCACAGCTGACACTAAAATTATAGCATATTATGCAGGGGTTTCAAAGTTTTTTATAATAGGAGGTACTTCTTAAATTTTAGGAGGTACCTAAAAAATTAGGCTGAGGGCCGTAAAGGGTCCAGGGGGCGGAAGCTCCTGAAATCTAGCATTTTGTGGACCAAAAAATGTACTTCAGAGACTGCAAAACATTAAGTGTTTATGAAAGAAAAATCCCATTAACTTTAGAGTTCAGATTTCACCAAGAGTGAAGACCCTGCATAATGCCTGGATCCCCCCCCCCCCCCCCCCCCCCCCAATTTCTTTATTGAATATTTCAGTTTACAGACTTCAGTCAAGATTATTCATAGATAGTCTGCCACATCTTAAAAAAACCAAAAGGACCATAAAGAGCTATGGTTCCGCAGCTAGACTTGAACAAGCCATTGTTATCAAAGCTTAAACTTCTCAAAATTCTTTTGTTGGCTTTGTCCTTTTCTTTTTCGCAATACCTTGGCTTGTGTGTTTTTTTTACTTTATTACCAGTAATTAAACTCATCAAAGACCATTGGCAGGATCAAGACATATAAGTGTCATATTTAATGAAATCAAGGACGTATATAGAATACGTCCTTGATGAAACATATAAATTTAATTTGCAATCATCAATCTTTAATAAAATTTATAATTTTTTAATAGATCAATACAAATATAATTAAACAAAAACAATATATATTGTTACTTTCACGACTTATGTGCAAAAAAAAATGTTCGAATAAAAACGATTAGTGGGAAGACATTTATTAACATTTGAATCACAAAAGTTAAATTATTTTGGAAAAAAAGCGGGGGCCGGCGTTTTGACATTACAATGGGGAAGGTCTAAAACGCGGAAGTGGGAAAACACGGAAGTAAGCCCAAAATGGGTACTTGAAAGATCATATCTTGAAAAGTACTCAACCTAGGATAAAAATCTAAACGGATTCTAAAAGCTATTGTTAAGATCTATCCTTTCAAGAAATAAATAATACAATATTTTATTATTTAGGTACTTAAAAGTTGACCGGAAGTGTCAAAAATGAGAACGGGCAATGGACAAATTTTTGACTTTGATCTCAAATGTATCAAAATTAAAAGACCCCGGTCAAAAACTGTTTAGATATTCTTAAAGACAATTTTATACTCTATCAGATGATATAAAATTCTGTTTGCTAAAATATTAGATAAAAGCACAATCTTGACCGGAAGCCTACCTTTTCAGAGTTAGCAGTCGGCTAATTTTCAACTTTGATTTCAAATTTCTCAAAATTCAATGAACCCGGTCAAAAACCGTTTAAATATTCTTAAAGACAATTTTATACTCTATCAGATGATATAAATTTGATTTTATGGAAATATAGGTGGAAAGCACAATCTTGACCGGAAGCCTACTTTTTCAGAGTTAGTCAACGGCGAATTTTCAACTTTGATCTCAAATTTCTCAAAATTCAAGGAACCCGGTCAAAAACTGTTTACATATTCTCAAAGACATTTTATACTCTATCTGATGATATACAAATATTTTTGTTAAGGTATTAGATAAAAGCACAATGTTGATCGGAAGACTACCTTTTCATAGTTGGTCGCTGATAATTGGACACGTTTTTCTCCAAATCTACTTCAAGTAAAAGGTAGGCTTCTGGTCAAGTTTGTGTTTTTCAGCAATATTTTAATGAAATCAAACATATATGATCTTATAGGGTATAAGATTGCCTTTAAGAATATCTAACCGGTTTTTGACAGGATTCTTTGAATTTTGAGAAATTTGATATCAAAGTTGAAAATTTGCCGATGGCTAACTCTGAAAAGGTAGGCTTCCGGTCAAGATTGTGCTTTCCACCAATATTTCCATAAAATCAAATTTATATCATCTGATAGAGTATAACATTGTCTTTAAGAATATTTAAACGATTTTTGACCGGGTTCATCGAATTTTGAGAAATTTTAAATCAAAGTTGAAAATTAGACGACTACTAACTCTGAAAAGGTAGGCTTCCGGTCAAGATTGTGTTTTTATCTAATATTTTAGCAAACAGATTTTTATATCGTCTGATAGAGTATACAATTGTCTTTAAGATTATCTAAACGGTTTTTGACCGGGGTCTTTTAATTTTGATACATTTGAGATCAAAGTCAAAAATTTGTCCATTGCCCGTTCTCATTTTTGACACTTCCGGTCAACTTTTAAGTACCTAAATAATAAAATATTGTATTATTTATTTCATGAAAAGATAGATCTTAACAATAGCTTTTAGAATCCGTTTAGATTGTTATCCTAGGTTGAGTACTTTTCAAGATATGATCTTTTAAGTACCCATTTTGGGCTTACATCCGTGTTTTCCCACTTCCGCGTTTTAGACCTTCCCATTACAATGCAATTCGTATTTGAGCCATGTCCGGTCCTTTTTCAAGATTTCTAGTAATTTTCTATCCCTTATCTCCTCGTACCCCCTTTTAAAAATGTTTTTCAGCCACACTTTCATTTCTGTGAACAACCGCGTAGGCCCCCGTCAAAATATGTAAATAAATTAGCCATAGGTTTTTATTTTTTTATACCGGAAGTTAAACAATATGGACGGAGTTAAGCAACAAGACAGTACACCCCAGAATGATTCGACCCTGGGTTTTAAATGGATAAAAAAAATCGCACAAAATATTGTGTAGTCATATATTCATAATAATCATACTTATATTACTGGAGATTATACACTAAATTGTGTTTGAACATAATTTGTAATCGGTCATTTTTTTTATTTTGAAATGATGTAAGCTTTGTTCCAGTCCGAGTTTTACACAAGGGTGAAAAGATATTGGGACGAAAACATATCTATTTACCGCATGCGCAAACTGCTATTTACGATTCTAAGGTAAAGTTATTTTTAAAACAGGGAATATCCCATCAACTTGGTCGTGACGCAGTTGTTCGATTTGAATGCGAGAATTCAGCAATTGACGTGATCATTAATTTTTTATGAAAAATATTCCACAAGCCTATCGACCATCGTACTTGTGGTTTTGACCACCGCTAATTTTGGGGGGGTTCAGTAATTTCTACCGGTACTATACACGATCTCAGGCGGGTAAAAGTACCGGGTACCGGCCCACTTTGAAACCTCTGATTATGTAATAAAGATCAGAGGCTCTCAAGAGCCTGTAATCGCCCACCTGATTCATATTGAAGGCAATGAACAAAAAAAAATCTTAATCTCGTCGTCAGAGTATTTTACTGCTAATTTTCTATTTACTGTAAAGCAGCCATTTTAATTTGCAGTCAGGATCATTTGATGCATACCCTACAGTGGTTTTCCGATTGCGTTTTTAGGGTCGAATATCGTCCCCAGTCCCATTGTGAAAAAGGCTTTTTTCCCCCAATTTCATGGGGGAAAATTCCTAAGTGTGGTAATAAAATTATTTGCAAACATCGTTAATGAAAGCTTTTTCAAATGAAATTAAGTCGAACATTTTCAAGTTTATGACCTGGTTACTGTTTGTTTTGATTATAATATAAGCGAAATACTACGCACAAGATACCGGGAACTAGTGTGTATCAGGTCCGTTCACCCCAATTACACATTCGCCCCGATTTTTAACAATTCCTACAGACTCTCGATTCACTCATCTTTACCTGCTTTACTTATTCCAATGGACTGAAATGTTTAACTTTGGCCATCATCGAAACATACACTTTAGCATGCTCCATATTTAAAATTTCTCAATTTATTATCTATAAACCATCAAATATCATTTATACTTTATTTATTTTTAATATCCTAAATATTTATAATTATCAGGGCGAATGTGTATATGGGCACACAGGTAATAGGGCGAACGGACCCGGAACCGAACCAGTGCAGCATACTGGGTTGCTTGATTTGTTGAAAGTGACGTGTACCGGACTGCAATAAAACTTCAGAAAAACGAAAGTGGAAATTGTAGTATTTGGAATAAATTTCATATTAAAGATGTTTATTGAAATAAATTTTAAATAAAAATAGTAAAAATGTAGTGTGATTTACGCTGCTTGATATTTTGTCATTGGGAATTAAAAACGGAAAGCAATTGATGAAGTGGAATACGTGAATTATTGCCAATTGAGTTTTAAAGTTAAAAATAAAAATGTCACGATGTTGCATAATTCTAAATAATATGCTAATTTTTTTTACCAGTAATGATGGAAGCAAGTACAGGTAAGTTGAATCCTTTGGATTATAAAAAAAGTTTTTACTGCCCGAGAGAAATGAGGTTGATGACATTAATAAAGCTAGTGAAACTGTTTGTGCTTTGAAGTGTGTCCGATCCACTACCGTTCATGATCACCAACACTGATATACCATGTCCCCCAGAAGTTGAATGCATTGTTACCACTGTAAGTGTCACTTAAGAAACAACAAATTCAAATTCTTTATTACCTAACACAGCTTCAAATGATATCCAACAACATGTAAATAGTGATTCGCAATCTGACTGGCACTCTGATCCATACAGTTGTGCTCCAGAGCTCATGGTACCAGATGCCAGGGTGTTCAGTTCAGTAAAGAATGAACAAAAATACCCATGGCTATATGACAGTGTGGCACACCAAGAGTATTTATGTAAGTTTTGTGAACTGTTTTGTGGTCATTCTTCCTCATCACTATAATTTGTTACTATTGGTATTAACCTTGGGCTTGGTACAGTATGTTCGCTATTCTATTACTGGACATCTAAACTAATAAATTCATTGCTCTTTCCATCTTTTCCCAATTCACATCATTTATGTGCTAATTTTCCCAATTATAAGGGACCCGGGCCCCAGATACAAATGAGTAGGAAAATCATTGCCCTAATGTGGCCAAGTTTGGTTCAAATTAGCCTAGTGTTTTTATACGAGAATTTCTTCTTTATTGTTTTTTGTTAAAATGGACATAAATGCATATTAATTGGTACTATCGCTGCAATAATGTCTCTAACTGGACTGTGGTTGGTCTGCAGAATTGGTTACCAATAGAAAGTACTAATGGCAATCATTGGTGTCGATGGTATGCCATTGGTAAATAAATTTATTTACCAATAGTGAATAGTGACCATCGGGAGAATTGTAAACGTGCCCAATGAATAATATATACCAATTTTAATGTTAATTAATTGTTAAGTAATCATAATGACCACAAATTACATGCCTAATATTAGTAGAAACAATAATTAAACAGATCATAAAAACGATATGTTGTCATGATTACAGCAAAAAAAAAAGCAATTTATTGAAAATTTGTTCCTTTGCTAAAAGGCAATGCACATGTACTGAATATACAAGTTAATTTCAAACTAAGGAAATTGAATCTCATGACAATCCAATTCAAACGATTGTTTATTTCCTATCACTTTCCGTTATTTTCATTGTTTTATTTCCTCTGATAAAATATTATATCTATGATATTTTGATGCTAATCCTCTTTTGTTTATAATCTAAAGTAAGAAAGTCAATAGAGGCTTCCTTCTACTTCAACAAAATTATCACTTAACGAGTGCATGGAATATATAACATAGAATTTAATTTCTTCAATTAAAATCAGAGGTCAACAATACTCAAGGCAAAATTAAATTCACAGATTAAGAAATGTGACTGCTTATGTAGGATGAAGATGAAAAATTTCAAGACATTTTTTTAATAAATACATGTATATGGCGACATTTTAAACTATGCCCAGTGTGCCCAATATAAAATATGCACCAAAAACACAAACTAGTAAAAATGACCCCTCCCCCCATGAACATTAATATATAGTTTGGATCGAATCAACTTTTTAGGAAGATATTTTCATATCTGACTTTTAGGTCCTAAGCTATGTTCTTCTGTATTTGCCATCGTGGACTTCTGAATGGCATTAGAAGCACATCATTGTAGAGGACCATCCAATGAATATTCATGCCAAGTTCATGTTCAATTTGACCACAGGATTTGGAGAATATTGAAACAAGAATATTTTACAGAAAATGACGAAGACAAAAAGTGACAACAATAGCTCATATGATTCTTTGAATCAGGTTATGGGTGTTTAATGCCATTTTTAACAATACAAATTATATTGTAGTGACCCGTTTTATTTGTGGACGAAACCATTGACCCACTACCAATCGGCAAACCTCGGACGAGTCCGCTTCGCTTCCTCAATCCCTCGGCTGTAATACGGTATTTGATATGCGTCTACGCGTCACATTTCTTCGCCGGAAGACTGTATCACTTCAATCAAACAT
Source organism: Bathymodiolus septemdierum (assembly GCA_963383655.1). Classification (NCBI taxonomy): domain Eukaryota; kingdom Metazoa; phylum Mollusca; class Bivalvia; order Mytilida; family Modiolidae; genus Bathymodiolus; species Bathymodiolus septemdierum. The sequence continues at coordinate 43,880,078 of OY726523.1, read as the reverse complement.
TGCGTACCGCGAATAAGTTCTAAAATGGCGACAATAGATGAGTGTATAGAGTTTGCTTTGAAAAATATTGGTCTTTGATGAAGGTACGGAATCGGCCGACATTGCGATGAATGAAAATATATTATTATTGGACGAATATTCGAAAGTGAAATTATTTTAATACCTCCTTCATTGAAGATTTCCGAAAGTAGTTCCAATGGGAGCTATCGTAATACGGACGAGGTTTGATGAAGGTACGGAATCAGCCAAAGTTGTGACGAGTGGACCCACTACAAGTCACTAACAAGCTAATAACACCTTGCCACAGGTGGGAGTAGTCGTGGGAACCACTACTGAATGCATATGTAGGTAGATGTAAATCTTACTATCAAACTAATCACAGCCACAATGACTCCTGACCCTTTGGATCAGATCAACTTACATAAATGATTCATTACAAACATTCAACATTGGAATCATATGTATTTCTAATAGACTTTATACAACAAGCAAACTCTAATTTAATTGTTTAATGAAATGACATTTGCTTGAAATAATTTTATTGCATGCATCTGATTGATCAAGACAGATGTTCTTGTTGTAAAAATCAATACTTGTATTGTTCAGTTTACAAACATTGAAGTTTATGACCATAATACACACAAATGTATCTAGATTGTCCTAGAGGCTGTCATCTGGGAACAATTAACTGTACAGATGAAAATATCAAAATTAGAGGCTCAAATGAGTCTATTTATTACTCTACCTTGTTATTCATATACAGTTTGAGTTCAGTCAAGTTTGTAGTTTTTGATAAATAAACATTAAAGAATACCGAAGGAGCAATCAAAAATGGACAATCCAGAGAAAATGGCAACAAGACAAAAAAACACAACACAATATGTGTTGGACACCACTATACGCAAACAAACACAAATAACGTAAATAAGAAATAAGCCCTCCTACAAACAACTGGAGGTAAAGACGATCCGAAGATATATTCATTAATTTTCCCATAAAGGTCCTACATTTTGTATGATAAACTATTTCCAATGGTGTTTTAAATTTGTCATCTTGGATTTCCGATCTTTAAAAAACATTCCTTTTGTAGAGAACAACCCAAGGAACATTCTAGTTTGCTTTCAACTTGGTACAGTGCACGTTGTTAAATGAAGAAGAATTTTTATTCTAACATGATGTCCTTCATTGGCTAAATAAATTATGCCATGATAAAACTCCCGATATATTTTAATTCGCACATGCGTATTGTCAAACTAAATATTAACCTCATTCCTAAATGATTTCGACAGGCATTCATACAGGACCATGGAACCAGAAAAAATACTAAAGACAACCATTTATGGACTTTGTCTTTTGTAATTTGTCCTCTTCCAGTGACATAGTTTACAAGGCACGCTGGTGACATAGACACAAACTAGTTTCTGATTATTTTTTTTGGCATTTTACTTGTTTAACTTGCTTAAATCAAAATGCCAATTATATTGGAAAATATCAGAAACTTAATATTACCGTATTTAGAGTTGTATAATGCACATTGGTGCATAATGCGCAACCCCTCTTGGCCTTGAAAATCTCCAGAAAAAAACTAATTCGTGTCTATAATGTGCATGGACTTTTAAAAAAATCTCCGTCGGAAATGTAAGAATTAAATATCAATCGTATATATTTTTCAGTCCTTTGAGCATGTTTCATTTGCTGGGAGAATTTAAGAACCATTTATCTCTTTTCATCTTCAATAAAGTTACAAAATATTAAATGTGTTGGGTTTTATTGGCGGACATGTGATTTCCCTTTATAATGCACACCCCTCCTACAAATTAAAGAATCTGGGCAAAATCCTGTGCATTATACAACCCTAAATACGGTAATTCAATTTTTGCAACACTGTCTATTTATCAGTGTTAGTTTTGTATCTGATAGGTTCATTTAAATACCATTTCACAATTACAAATCCTTTACAATTTTAAAATGGATCTTGTAACATGAAATGCATAATTTTGTCAATTATGTAGTTTAAAATGTGCATTATGCATGATTTTGTTATGACAAAAAAATAAAATATATTTTTCCTACTAGAATCTAAATAATTCATGGAAGCCATAGTTTGTACAATGTTTTAACATGGGCAACATTATTTTCAATCTTTATGAAAATAACGATCATGTTAAAACTGAATACAAAATATGGCTTCCATGAATTATTTCTTAAATATTTTTTCTTTATATAAGCCTTGTCCTGTGTTGGTGGCCATCTTGGATGACAATCAACACAAACAAAATGAACATTTCAATCATTCAACAAAAACCACAAAAAAATACTGAAGAACAATCAAGAAACAATTAATTTGTTACATTTGTTCCATCGATTTCTAGGAAAAGATTGAAATATGAGAACTAATAGATGTAAAGAGATGACAATTTGATAACAATACTTTACACATTGAAAGCTATCTAATTATAAACAGACCCATGAATAAACTGAACATCCTGTACATGTATAAACAGACCAAAACATTTAGCCCTAATGTCGGAAAGCTTTGCACAACTCACCTGTCAAATCTGATTACTTTCCTATTCTGAACTAAAAAGTTGGCAATACACTATTATTATTAATAAAAGTTTAATTATTGTAGGTAATCTATGTCTATTGTTATTGTTCCACTTTGAGGAGACAGTCAGAATTGTGCCTGTATTTTCATTGACATTCAGTTATTTTAACAGGGTTAAGGCATTTGTTAAAAAAAAAAAAAATCTATGAGATATACATTTGTATATAAATGCAACATCTATAATTAATTAGAAACATGACAAATTAAACGATATATTGGAAAGGACAAAAAGAAACTAGAGGCTCAATGGGCTGAGCCTGTGTCGCTCACCTTTCATTCTGCTTTGAGGAAACTTAATACAGAACCTTCCATACAAATGTACATATAGATGCTTTCTACCAAGTTTCAGTTCAATTGGCTAAGCAGCTTCAAAGGAGAATTTTTTTTTAGAAATCGACCAATCAGAAACAAGAATTGCATGTGGTGACCATGTTTGCTAACCGATCGGGACGAAATGAGCAATCTTCATAGAGGACATTCCATAGATGCTTCCTACCAAGTTTCTGTGGTAGCCATGTTTGCTAACCGATCGGGACGAAATGAGCAATCTTCATAGAGGACATTTCATAGATGATTCCTATCAAGTTTCGGTGGTAGCCATGTTTGTTAACCGATTGGGACGAAATGAGCAACCTTCATAGAGGACCTTCCATAGATGCTTCCTACCAAATTTCAGATCAATTGGCTTTGCGGTTTCAGAATAGAAGATTAAAATGTGAAAAGTTAACTGACGACGGACGATGGATGCCAAGTGATAGCAAAAGCTCACCTTGCCTTTGGCAAGGTGAGCTAAAAAGATCTCACTTCATGTACAACTACCGGTTATTCCAAATATTCACAGCTGGTACATTTTGTAGTTTTTGAAACTATACATAACATGTATATAATAAGTAAGATCTTAAGACTTTTTAAATGTAAATATGTCAATTGTTGTTATTATGTAGTTATAAATGTACACTTATGTAGTCAAACCTGTAAATAAAGGCCACTCAAAGGAACCTGAAAATGTGGCCTTAATGAGCAGTTGCTCTTTATATACATGTTAAAATTATATGCCCTATTCACTAAAGGGAAAAATGAGACTGCCCTTTCAGGCAGGTTTGACTGTATATAAAAATAAAAGCTTGATCAATATGTACATACATGTACTTATATACTGGTAGTATATTGTGTATATATATATATATATTAAACAGTTATAAAATATCTTTCAAGTATGGGTACATGTACTATGATCTCAATTTTGACCTTTGGAAAATAAAATACAAAATTACAATTCAAAATACAGTGAAACCTGCCTAATTCTGACCTCTTTGTGACCAACTTGTGCATTCGGCATAGACAGGTATTCGGTTTATACAGTTTAAATTAACAACGATTTCCTACAATGGTAATTTTATTTAATGTTTGGTTTATTCCGGATTCCGGTTTATTCAGTTTAGAGAGGTTTCATAGAAACATCAATATTTTTCCCTTTGAGTTTGACACATTTATCTAGTGCAGGTCATACAAAAATCAAAATGTTAATTTATTTTGTAACTTATACCAGAAACACAATCTGTCACACAGACAAAAACTTAATTTAAAACGTTTTCATAAAAAAATTCTTTTTTGTATTTTTATAGAAATAATCTTTTGATCACATGAATTTCTATTTTCTAAGTATGATGTTCAACCAAGATGTTACACTGCAACATATTACTAAATTGTCATCATTTCTTTTTTAAATTTTACTGCTAACATTAGTCTGATTATCTAACATCCTTAAACATTTATTTTTGTCAGATTTAAAATTTTAGCTCCATGTAGATATTGATGTTATTTTATTTAAAATTGGTTCATGAGATCAGTAACACAATAAATACCCATAATAAATAAACGACAGCAGTCTCTGGAGAACCTGTAGGATGTGTCTGATTTAATTACTAGTTCTACAAAAGAGAACAGATCACCCTAAATATCTTTTGTTTGTTAGATGGTTCACAAGGCTATTAGAAGAAATGATAGGGAAACAATGGTCAACTATATGAACCAAAATCTAATTACAACATACAATCTCTTGTCACCCAAGTGACAGAATACTTTTGAACAAGTTGTTGATATCTTCTGTAAAACTTTTTGAAACATTAAAGAAGATGATTCTTAACAAATCCTTGACTCAATAGTTAAAGTACTCATAAGTCATAAGACATTGACCTTGTAAAAGGCTTGAATACAAAGCTGCCTAGCTCCAGCTGTGAAATATACACTCCTTAATGGTAGCAGTGGTTACATTTCTATGTTCAAAATGTATGTGTGGATACTTTATAATGACAAAATTGAAGTCATGTTTTTTTGGGGTCATAGTCAGTCTAGTAGAAAATGACTGTTTTTCTCAAACTCCATATAAATGTGTATTAGAAGTAGAGGAAGCTGTTTCTGTTGTTTCTTTTATCTCAAGTTCTCCAGGGTATATATAGTAAATGTGTATTAGAAGTAGAGGAAGCTGTTTCTGTTGTTTCTTTTATCTCAAGTTCTCCAGGGTATATATAGTAAATGTGTATTAGAAGTAGAGGAAGCTGTTTCTGTTGTTTCTTTTATCTCAAGTTCTCCAGGGTATATATAGTAAATGTGTATTAGAAGTAGAGGAAGCTGTTTCTGTTGTTTCTTTTATCTCAAGTTCTCCAGGGTATATATAGTAAATGTGTATTAGAAGTAGAGGAAGCTGTTTCTGTTGTTTGTTTTATCTCAAGTTTTCCAGGGTATATAGTAAATGTGTATTAAAAGTAGAGGAAGCTGTTTCTGTTGTTTCTTTTATCTCAAGTTCTCCAGGGTATATATAGTAAATGTGTATTAAAAGTAGAGGAAGATGTTTCTGTTGTTTCTTTTATCTCAAGTTCTCCAGGGTATATATAGTAAATGTGTATTAGAAGTAGAGGAAGCTGTTTCTGTTGTTTCTTTTATCTCAAGTTCTCCAGGGTATATATAGTAAATGTGTATTAGAAGTAGAGGAAGCTGTTTCTGTTGTTTCTTTTATCTCAAGTTCTCCAGGGTATATATAGTAAATGTGTATTAGAAGTAGTAGAGGAAGCTGTTTCTGTTGTTTCTTTTATCTCAAGTTCTCCAGGGTATATATAGTAAATGTGTATTAGAAGTAGAGGAAGCTGTTTCTGTTGTTTCTTTTATCTCAAGTTCTCCAGGGTATATATAGTAAATGTGTATTAGAAGTAGAGGAAGCTGTTTCTGTTGTTTCTTTTATCTCAAGTTCTCCAGGGTATATATAGTAAATGTGTATTAGAAGTAGAGGAAGCTGTTTCTGTTGTTTCTTTTATCTCAAGTTCTCCAGGGTATATATAGTAAATGTGTATTAGAAGTAGAGGAAGCTGTTTCTGTTGTTTCTTTTATCTCAAGTTCTCCAGGGTATATATAGTAAATGTGTATTAGAAGTAGAGGAAGCTGTTTCTGTTGTTTCTTTTATCTCAAGTTCTCCAGGGTATATATAGTAAATGTGTATTAGAAGTAGAGGAAGCTGTTTCTGTTGTTTCTTTTATCTCAAGTTCTCCAGGGTATATATAGTAAATGTGTATTAGAAGTAGAGGAAGCTGTTTCTGTTGTTTCTTTTATCTCAAGTTCTCCAGGGTATATATAGTAAATGTGTATTAGAAGTAGAGGAAGCTGTTTCTGTTGTTTCTTTTATCTCAAGTTCTCCAGGGTATATATAGTAAATGTGTATTAGAAGTAGAGGAAGCTGTTTCTGTTGTTTCTTTTATCTCAAGTTCTCCAGGGTATATATAGTAAATGTGTATTAGAAGTAGAGGAAGCTGTTTCTGTTGTTTCTTTTATCTCAAGTTCTCCAGGGTATATATAGTAAATGTGTATTAGAAGTAGAGGAAGCTGTTTCTGTTGTTTCTTTTATCTCAAGTTCTCCAGGGTATATATAGTAAATGTGTATTAGAAGTAGAGGAAGCTGTTTCTGTTGTTTCTTTTATCTCAAGTTCTCCAGGGTATATATAGTAAATGTGTATTAGAAGTAGAGGAAGCTGTTTCTGTTGTTTCTTTTATCTCAAGTTCTCCAGGTATATATAGTAAATGTGTATTAGAAGTAGAGGAAGCTGTTTCTGTTGTTTCTTTTATCTCAAGTTCTCCAGGGTATATATAGTAAATGTGTATTAGAAGTAGAGGAAGCTGTTTCTGTTGTTTCTTTTATCTCAAGTTCTCCAGGGTATATATAGTAAATGTGTATTAGAAGTAGAGGAAGCTGTTTCTGTTGTTTCTTTTATCTCAAGTTCTCCAGGGTATATATAGTAAATGTGTATTAGAAGTAGAGGAAGCTGTTTCTGTTGTTTCTTTTATCTCAAGTTCTCCAGGGTATATATAGTAAATGTGTATTAGAAGTAGAGGAAGCTGTTTCTGTTGTTTCTTTTATCTCAAGTTCTCCAGGGTATATATAGTAAATGTGTATTAGAAGTAGAGGAAGCTGTTTCTGTTGTTTCTTTTATCTCAAGTTCTCCAGGGTATATATAGTAAATGTGTATTAGAAGTAGAGGAAGCTGTTTCTGTTGTTTCTTTTATCTCAAGTTCTCCAGGGTATATATAGTAAATGTGTATTAGAAGTAGAGGAAGCTGTTTCTGTTGTTTCTTTTATCTCAAGTTCTCCAGGGTATATATAGTAAATGTGTATTAGAAGTAGAGGAAGCTGTTTCTGTTGTTTCTTTTATCTCAAGTTCTCCAGGGTAATATAGTAAATGTGTATTAGAAGTAGAGGAAGCTGTTTCTGTTGTTTCTTTTATCTCAAGTTCTCCAGGGTATATATAGTAAATGTGTATTAGAAGTAGAGGAAGCTGTTTCTGTTGTTTCTTTTATCTCAAGTTCTCCAGGGTATATATAGTAAATGTGTATTAGAAGTAGAGGAAGCTGTTTCTGTTGTTTCTTTTATCTCAAGTTCTCCAGGGTATATATAGTAAATGTGTATTAGAAGTAGAGGAAGCTGTTTCTGTTGTTTCTTTTATCTCAAGTTCTCCAGGGTATATATAGTAAATGTGTATTAGAAGTAGAGGAAGCTGTTTCTGTTGTTTCTTTTATCTCAAGTTCTCCAGGGTATATATAGTAAATGTGTATTAGAAGTAGAGGAAGCTGTTTCTGTTGTTTCTTTTATCTCAAGTTCTCCAGGGTATATATAGTAAATGTGTATTAGAAGTAGAGGAAGCTGTTTCTGTTGTTTCTTTTATCTCAAGTTCTCCAGGGTATATATAGTAAATGTGTATTAGAAGTAGAGGAAGCTGTTTCTGTTGTTTCTTTTATCTCAAGTTCTCCAGGGTATATATAGTAAATGTGTATTAGAAGTAGAGGAAGCTGTTTCTGTTGTTTCTTTTATCTCAAGTTCTCCAGGGTATATATAGTAAATGTGTATTAGAAGTAGAGGAAGCTGTTTCTGTTGTTTCTTTTATCTCAAGTTCTCCAGGGTATATATAGTAAATGTGTATTAGAAGTAGAGGAAGCTGTTTCTGTTGTTTCTTTTATCTCAAGTTCTCCAGGGTATATATAGTAAATGTGTATTAGAAGTAGAGGAAGCTGTTTCTGTTGTTTCTTTTATCTCAAGTTCTCCAGGGTATATATAGTAAATGTGTATTAGAAGTAGAGGAAGCTGTTTCTGTTGTTTCTTTTATCTCAAGTTCTCCAGGGTATATATAGTAAATGTGTATTAGAAGTAGAGGAAGCTGTTTCTGTTGTTTCTTTTATCTCAAGTTCTCCAGGGTATATATAGTAAATGTGTATTAGAAGTAGAGGAAGCTGTTTCTGTTGTTTCTTTTATCTCAAGTTCTCCAGGGTATATATAGTAAATGTGTATTAGAAGTAGAGGAAGCTGTTTCTGTTGTTTCTTTTATCTCAAGTTCTCCAGGGTATATATAGTAAATGTGTATTAGAAGTAGAGGAAGCTGTTTCTGTTGTTTCTTTTATCTCAAGTTCTCCAGGGTATATATAGTAAATGTGTATTAGAAGTAGAGGAAGCTGTTTCTGTTGTTTCTTTTATCTCAAGTTCTCCAGGGTATATATAGTAAATGTGTATTAGAAGTAGAGGAAGCTGTTTCTGTTGTTTCTTTTATCTCAAGTTCTCCAGGGTATATATAGTAAATGTGTATTAGAAGTAGAGGAAGCTGTTTCTGTTGTTTCTTTTATCTCAAGTTCTCCAGGGTATATAGTAAATGTGTATTAGAAGTAGAGGAAGCTGTTTCTGTTGTTTCTTTTATCTCAAGTTCTCCAGGGTATATATAGTAAATGTGTATTAGAAGTAGAGGAAGCTGTTTCTGTTGTTTCTTTTATCTCAAGTTCTCCAGGGTATATATAGTAAATGTGTATTAGAAGTAGAGGAAGCTGTTTCTGTTGTTTCTTTTATCTCAAGTTCTCCAGGGTATATATAGTAAATGTGTATTAGAAGTAGAGGAAGCTGTTTCTGTTGTTTCTTTTATCTCAAGTTCTCCAGGGTATATATAGTAAATGTGTATTAGAAGTAGAGGAAGCTGTTTCTGTTGTTTCTTTTATCTCAAGTTCTCCAGGGTATATATAGTAAATGTGTATTAGAAGTAGAGGAAGCTGTTTCTGTTGTTTCTTTTATCTCAAGTTCTCCAGGGTATATATAGTAAATGTGTATTAGAAGTAGAGGAAGCTGTTTCTGTTGTTTCTTTTATCTCAAGTTCTCCAGGGTATATATAGTAAATGTGTATTAGAAGTAGAGGAAGCTGTTTCTGTTGTTTCTTTTATCTCAAGTTCTCCAGGGTATATATAGTAAATGTGTATTAGAAGTAGAGGAAGCTGTTTCTGTTGTTTCTTTTATCTCAAGTTCTCCAGGGTATATATAGTAAATGTGTATTAGAAGTAGAGGAAGCTGTTTCTGTTGTTTCTTTTATCTCAAGTTCTCCAGGGTATATATAGTAAATGTGTATTAGAAGTAGAGGAAGCTGTTTCTGTTGTTTCTTTTATCTCAAGTTCTCCAGGGTATATATAGTAAATGTGTATTAGAAGTAGAGGAAGCTGTTTCTGTTGTTTCTTTTATCTCAAGTTCTCCAGGGTATATATAGTAAATGTGTATTAGAAGTAGAGGAAGCTGTTTCTGTTGTTTCTTTTATCTCAAGTTCTCCAGGGTATATATAGTAAATGTGTATTAGAAGTAGAGGAAGCTGTTTCTGTTGTTTCTTTTATCTCAAGTTCTCCAGGGTATATATAGTAAATGTGTATTAGAAGTAGAGGAAGCTGTTTCTGTTGTTTCTTTTATCTCAAGTTCTCCAGGGTATATATAGTAAATGTGTATTAGAAGTAGAGGAAGCTGTTTCTGTTGTTTCTTTTATCTCAAGTTCTCCAGGGTATATATAGTAAATGTGTATTAGAAGTAGAGGAAGCTGTTTCTGTTGTTTCTTTTATCTCAAGTTCTCCAGGGTATATATAGTAAATGTGTATTAGAAGTAGAGGAAGCTGTTTCTGTTGTTTCTTTTATCTCAAGTTCTCCAGGGTATATATAGTAAATGTGTATTAGAAGTAGAGGAAGCTGTTTCTGTTGTTTCTTTTATCTCAAGTTCTCCAGGGTATATATAGTAAATGTGTATTAGAAGTAGAGGAAGCTGTTTCTGTTGTTTCTTTTATCTCAAGTTCTCCAGGGTATATATAGTAAATGTGTATTAGAAGTAGAGGAAGCTGTTTCTGTTGTTTGTTTTATCTCAAGTTTTCCAGGGTATATAGTAAATGTGTATTAAAAGTAGAGGAAGCTGTTTCTGTTGTTTCTTTTATCTCAAGTTCTCCAGGGTATATATAGTAAATGTGTATTAAAAGTAGAGGAAGATGTTTCTGTTGTTTCTTTTATCTCAAGTTCTCCAGGGTATATATAGTAAATGTGTATTAGAAGTAGAGGAAGCTGTTTCTGTTGTTTCTTTTATCTCAAGTTCTCCAGGGTATATATAGTAAATGTGTATTAGAAGTAGAGGAAGCTGTTTCTGTTGTTTCTTTTATCTCAAGTTCTCCAGGGTATATATAGTAAATGTGTATTAGAAGTAGAGGAAGCTGTTTCTGTTGTTTCTTTTATCTCAAGTTCTCCAGGGTATATATAGTAAATGTGTATTAGAAGTAGAGGAAGCTGTTTCTGTTGTTTCTTTTATCTCAAGTTCTCCAGGGTATATATAGTAAATGTGTATTAGAAGTAGAGGAAGCTGTTTCTGTTGTTTCTTTTATCTCAAGTTCTCCAGGGTATATATAGTAAATGTGTATTAGAAGTAGAGGAAGCTGTTTCTGTTGTTTCTTTTATCTCAAGTTCTCCAGGGTATATATAGTAAATGTGTATTAGAAGTAGAGGAAGCTGTTTCTGTTGTTTCTTTTATCTCAAGTTCTCCAGGGTATATATAGTAAATGTGTATTAGAAGTAGAGGAAGCTGTTTCTGTTGTTTCTTTTATCTCAAGTTCTCCAGGGTATATATAGTAAATGTGTATTAGAAGTAGAGGAAGCTGTTTCTGTTGTTTCTTTTATCTCAAGTTCTCCAGGGTATATATAGTAAATGTGTATTAGAAGTAGAGGAAGCTGTTTCTGTTGTTTCTTTTATCTCAAGTTCTCCAGGGTATATATAGTAAATGTGTATTAGAAGTAGAGGAAGCTGTTTCTGTTGTTTCTTTTATCTCAAGTTCTCCAGGGTATATAGTAAATGTGTATTAGAAGTAGAGGAAGCTGTTTCTGTTGTTTCTTTTATCTCAAGTTCTCCAGGGTATATATAGTAAATGTGTATTAGAAGTAGAGGAAGCTGTTTCTGTTGTTTCTTTTATCTCAAGTTCTCCAGGGTATATATAGTAAATGTGTATTAGAAGTAGAGGAAGCTGTTTCTGTTGTTTCTTTTATCTCAAGTTCTCCAGGGTATATATAGTAAATGTGTATTAGAAGTAGAGGAAGCTGTTTCTGTTGTTTCTTTTATCTCAAGTTCTCCAGGGTATATATAGTAAATGTGTATTAGAAGTAGAGGAAGCTGTTTCTGTTGTTTCTTTTATCTCAAGTTCTCCAGGGTATATATAGTAAATGTGTATTAGAAGTAGAGGAAGCTGTTTCTGTTGTTTCTTTTATCTCAAGTTCTCCAGGGTATATATAGTAAATGTGTATTAGAAGTAGAGGAAGCTGTTTCTGTTGTTTCTTTTATCTCAAGTTCTCCAGGGTATATATAGTAAATGTGTATTAGAAGTAGAGGAAGCTGTTTCTGTTGTTTCTTTTATCTCAAGTTCTCCAGGGTATATATAGTAAATGTGTATTAGAAGTAGAGGAAGCTGTTTCTGTTGTTTCTTTTATCTCAAGTTCTCCAGGGTATATATAGTAAATGTGTATTAGAAGTAGAGGAAGCTGTTTCTGTTGTTTCTTTTATCTCAAGTTCTCCAGGGTATATATAGTAAATGTGTATTAGAAGTAGAGGAAGCTGTTTCTGTTGTTTCTTTTATCTCAAGTTCTCCAGGGTATATATAGTAAATGTGTATTAGAAGTAGAGGAAGCTGTTTCTGTTGTTTCTTTTATCTCAAGTTCTCCAGGGTATATATAGTAAATGTGTATTAGAAGTAGAGGAAGCTGTTTCTGTTGTTTCTTTTATCTCAAGTTCTCCAGGGTATATATAGTAAATGTGTATTAGAAGTAGAGGAAGCTGTTTCTGTTGTTTCTTTTATCTCAACTTCTCCAGGGTATATATAGTAAATGTGTATTAGAAGTAGAGGAAGCTGTTTCTGTTGTTTCTTTTATCTCAAGTTCTCCAGGGTATATATAGTAAATGTGTATTAGAAGTAGAGGAAGCTGTTTCTGTTGTTTCTTTTATCTCAAGTTCTCCAGGGTATATATAGTAAATGTGTATTAGAAGTAGAGGAAGCTGTTTCTGTTGTTTCTTTTATCTCAAGTTCTCCAGGGTATATGGTAAATGAATCCAATGAGGAAAGTTTGGATTATTGATGGACAGAACATCATCAATATACCTTTTGTACATATGTCACAGAATGTGAGATTATAAAAGCTTTAGCTTCTGTACCTTTTGTTGTCTTTGCTATGCTTTTGTATCAACTCTGCCTCATAGAGCTAAGAAACCCTAACTCTAAAATCGCAAGTCCAGTTACAATATAAGTACCGGTACACCTTGAAAAAAACACAGGCATGGAGCTAAAGAATGAGTGTAAAATTAACAAAACATGAAATCATGCATGATGTTTCAAGAGCTTTAAATTTTTGCATCCAGACATAAATATAGAATTTACTTTCAAATATTGAACTTAATGTCAAGAAGAAATATACAAATATATATCATGTACATGTACACAAAAGTTACAAGAACAATTTAAATTCAATAATAAGAAAGTTCCAATTAGATTAGATGAATAGTTTTTATCTTTTCCACCAGCCATCAGTTTTATGTACATGTAGTGTTTGTAAAGTTAACCAATTTGGGTTTAGCTATTTTTCACAAATTTTGAGAAGATTAAACATTTTTCTTTCACAGTAAAATTTTTTATTTGAAGGATAAGTGATTTTATTTTTATTTCTTAAATGACTATGAATGTTCAGCTCTAAATTTAATGATGTACGAAGAACTGTAATCCACAATTAAGGATAAATATCTAGACATTTTTCATTCTATTTTAAACCTTTTCCTGCTGCATTTTTGAACTTTATGTGTTTATGTATATGTTTATGCTATGATCATTTCAATACATTAAAAAGTATATATATTCAGATATTGAATATATTTATTGAAATTCATATCATGTGTTGTGTCTGTAATCATGCCCATGCCAGCATACAGTGGGCAATGTATCAGTTAGGGAAAAAAAGTTAAATGTTTCACCATCCACTTATAAATAGTATTTGAAATTTGTACTGTATTAAGATTCCTTTCTCTACCTGGTAATGGTATTCCTCTCTCCTTAATAAAAAAAGATTTGTCACTGTGAGGGGGTTCTAAAGGGGGGTACCAATCACGCAATCACGCTTAAAATTTGGCAAAATCACGCTTCACGCTTAGATATTTGGATATTTCACGTTTCACGCTTATCTGCATGGATTGATTACCGTTTATTGTCATTCAATATTTATATTTACTGATAATATTGTTTTCATATTATTTCAAACGGTTATCCGATTAAGAATATCGTTGCCCTGGTTAAATTTTAACTTGTCAGAGAGTCTAGCGTAAAAAGTCTCCTAAAAATGGGATGCAGTAAAAGAAATATCAAGTTCCGACGCAGCGAAGCATCAGAATACGGACTTTGATTTGTGTCCACGCTTTAAAGTAAGTTAGATTTTCACGCATTCACGTACAGAATAATGATTTTTCACGGATCACGTTTTCATGTCTATATTTTCCGTTTTTCACGTGTCACGCTTCCGAAAAAAGACCATTCACGTATCACTCTTAGACCCCTTTCAGACCCACCTGTGACATTACAGATGATCAATTCAATTTCTTTGAATTGTCTAGAGTCACGTGGGATGTATATTTTGTAAGGAGACGACTTCATATAATTGGTATAACTTGCTGTCCAATCCTATGGTTTATGTACAATAAAATATTATTTAACTAAGATAAAAAGACGAAAACTGGGATATGGTGTATTTAGCGATTAATCATAATTATTCCGAGTAAATAAAAGCCACAGAACATTTTTTTTTCTAGCATACTGTGAAATATCACTCTTTCTACTAAAAATAAAGAGTAAAAATGTTATAACAAAACTTTTTAAAATCTTTTCTTGTCTATCTATAGTCACTGGGGTAAAGCTGATGACTGTAATTACGGTCATCCCAAGATGGCGGACGTGAAATCAGGTAAGAATCTTTTTTGTCGATTAAATTGTTTCTATAATGTATTTTAAATGGCACATGCATTGGTATGATAGTAATCTATGAACTTTTCACAAGGAAATCACAAATTACGACTGAAAAATCTATATGAAAGAGAAAATCCGATTAAAAAAAATCGCTAAGATGACCGTAACTGAAAACTGAGATGACCACCGCAATTGCACCGCCGAATTATGATCAGTTATGGTCATCTTAGCGATTTTTTAAAATCGGATTTTCTCTTTCATATACATTTTTCAGTCGTAATTTGTTATTTCCTTGTGAAAAGTTCATAGATTACTATCTACTAATGCATGTGTCATTTAAAATACATTATAGAAACAATTTAATTGACAAAAAAGATTCTTACCTAATTTCATGTCCACCATCTTGGGATGACCGTAATTACAGTTACGGTCATCAGCTTTACCCCAGTGTATAGTGGCAAACATTACAGGAAGTTAAAATATGACAATAAACAAAAAACAAAACAAAAAACAACAATTTATTGATTCTAAAGAAAATATGTTTCCCATGTTTATGAATTTGCAAATTTTAGCATTTGTAACTCTCATTACAAAAGTAGCTATAGGGGTAAGAGTTAAAGTTAAGATGTTTAACACCACTTTCAACAATTTACATTTTTATCGTGGCGGCCAGTTTTATTCATTACAAAAGTACATAAAAATCAAGGGCAACGCAAGGTGTGGCGTATCCCCTCGCCTAAACATTTGACCCGGTGACCTTGACCTTTGACCTTGAAAATCAATAGGACTAAGTATGTACAGATCCCTCCAAGTGTATCAACGATCAAACACTCAGGTCGGACACAGAGTTTTGTCGGACTTCACTCTTAAAATTGTCCGACAAATATCCTACCAAATCCTCCCAGGTCGGAGTGAGAGTCTCCACTCTCAGATAGTTAAACTGTAAACAGGAAACGTCCCCAAATTCTGCTAACCAATAAATTTGTGCATAAAGAAACATGCATATCTTAGTAAAGCTGAAGTAAATGAGTGATATACAGTGGTACGGAAAGTATAGATATGCTAACGGCTGTCACGGGCGATATATACAATAATATCCATGAATAAAATGTATTAACATGCAGTACCCATGTTTTAAGTGCACTAGAAGTGAATATTAATATGTCCCTATGTACTCGCGACAATCGATGCCAAGGCCCTTTCACTTGCTGCAGACAGTTGCCGGTTTACGATATCGGGTGCGTTTGCTCTTTTACGTGTTTGCCAAATGTAGGGCGAACGAACCCGGATAAATAATTCTAATTTATACATTTATTTCTTTAAAGGCAAATTTGGATTAAAATTATTTAGTAAAATTGAAGTTTTATTTTGTCCATGGCGAATGGGTCATAAATCCGTAAATCCCGGTTGTTTTTTTTCTTGAAAATTGGCAGTCTGCGGAGTCCTGATAAAGGTGAAATAATATTTTATTAGTGTATTCTACGCTTTTTTTTTTTTACAGTTTACCTGTCAAAACATCACCCATCTCAGCATGTTGTCGCATCGTGCATTCATGATATACAAATACACCTATCAAAAACGTTGCTCAAGACTCTTTTTACTAAGACTTATAAACAATAGATAACTATTCTGCGTTTTCGATTTTCAAGCCATCTTCCAATTCATTTGTACTTAAAAAATAAATTTATATCTTTTTTCTTATATATGTGTATAAATATCTTAATAAAATAAATACATTTACGGTGAGAAATTATTATACGTCATGATATCGTTATTTAGGTAAATACTTATTAGACAGATTTTTTTAAAACCATTTTTGTCTTTTTAATTGATAACTGACCCAAGCTAAATAAATGAAATGTGACTTAATGTGTTAATTATATAAATCCTTGCCTTCTATAAATTTTAATTTCTTATCTAATTCTTATTCTTATTTAACAATATGGTCAGGTTGTTATTTTCATTGAATGGCTTCACAGTAGGGGCTCTGCCAAATTAGTATAGTAGAGGAGTACCTTATTTTTCAGACGACAAATCTAGATAAAAATGACGATTGTGTTCACAGTACAAAAAATGTATACCTTTATTTTGCTGTAGGTTTATTTCTGAATAAGAAGACTCGTATCATCGATGTTCTTGGTGTTATTTTTTTTTAATAAAGCAATAAAAGTATACTAACAGGGGGTGCAATTCTGGGGATAAAATATTCAACATTCGAAAAAATCAATATTCAATGATTGAAGTGTTATCGAAAATCAGTTCAATATTGTATTTTATAATAAAATATATACTATAAAAAATGTATCTTGTTGAAAAAAATCACAGGGTGGATCGATTTACAATATAAAATTATTATCACAAAATATCTAAATATAGCTACAGCTTTCCATCAAACACGAGCATGCGCACGTGATTGTAGTTAAAAATGGCGGTTGCAATACATCTCACAGTGAACATGTAGAACAAGCTTTTTATACTAAATATACTGGAAAATAATTTATATCAATTTCGTTACTTAATCGATATTTTATTGCAATAATTTATATGAGGCTATGGGTGTTTAAACGTCAATTTTCAACAATATTTCAGTTATATATTGACCTTTGAGCTACCTTTCCTGGCGCGAATATGGTGCAAGGTAGAAATACACTAGGGTATTTACGTAACCGGACATTCTACATACCGGAAAGAAAGTACGCTTACAAATATGCATCGATCACAAAATGTTTGACATGTTCACCTCGAGAAATGTAAAAAAAATCTTTAAATATCCACTCTCACGTCCGACCAAATAGTCGGACTTAGAGTGTTGACTCTCAAATTAAATTTACTTCAAAGATTGCAAATGTACCTACAAACAAATAGTAATAAAAAATAACAACATTAAATAGAATTAATTATAATTGTTCTCCCACTGGCACCTGGAAATTTGTGTCAACAAGATGTTCCTTCCATTATTGACACCTGTAACCTGAGCTAATTAATTCATATCAAGCTGGCTGTAATACTAGTACAATACACATATTGCCGTCACAGATGAACAAGTATAGGGACTTGAAATATTTGTAAACGGAATATTGTGTAACTTTAGCCGGTGATTTTTGCATCCGTTATTTCACCTTTATATGGATATCACACTCCGAAAGAATTATTTCTTATTCATTCATGTACACAGCCGTACCGGCCTCACTGACTGTTTTAAGTGACAACAGATTATTTTTTTCTTAAATCGTCAGTGATTTCTCCAAACAAACAAAGTCAAAACGCAAACTTAAGTCGAGTTTTTACTCAAGTTTAATTTGGTTTGTTAAGAAAACTTTTTTCGAGAAATCCAAGCCAGGCTGGACTCGGCGCATATAATTTTAAAGCTTAGATTTCGGAAAAGTTACGATATTTCTAGCATTCCGATTGTAATCGTAAAATTTAAATGTACTAGAAAGATCTATTAAAATTAAACAGATTACAGAAACACAAACGGTGTAACTCGAAATTATTGTACAATTCTTTGATTATGAGGTGCTCCTATGCATCGAACGACTGTTGTGCCCGAGCGTGACAAATATTGACCTTGGAGCTACCTTTCCTGGCGCGAATATGGTGCAAGGTAAAAATACACTAGCATAGATGCCAACCCCTTGTTGGTGCAATCAGTAACAAAAAGTTGAGATGTCAGTAATTTGTGATTTTTTTCAGTAATCATATTTTTTCATAAAATTTTACCATAATCGTACTACAGACTAGGCACAAAGTGATGAGCAAATGATTTCCTTTATTTGTGACAACTAGATGCAAAATTGATGAGCAACAAAAAGATATAAAAAGTTAAGTTTTAATACATGTATGTTCACTTATAAATGTATTCTATGTTTCAACTTACTGTCAATAGAAATTAAAATTTGCTGAAGTGGCCCCCCATAGAATAATTAATGTTTAATTCTGGAGTGCCTGATATGTTGTTGACTTGGCACTTTTCAACTGTTTTGTTGTATATGTGTGTTCATCCCGACCACCTAGATACGATAACGTAGTCCTCATTCCGCTTGTGCTCCAGTTAGGGTTACGAATCGATCCCATTCAACGTATGGGAGCAAATTAAAATTTTCGTGAATATTTAAACTTTCTTTTTGCATATCTGGTCATAACTTATTATTCCCTACAATTTTTAAGTAATGGCGATACGAAATAAGTGTTACAATACCTGTTTCTACCTTCACGATCGATTTAGTATTCGAAAATTGTTTCTTGTCCGCCATGGCACCTTACGTATACTCTCGTGATAGGCGGAGCCTATCCATATATGGATTTGAATGCCAAATATGAAAAACTTACTACGATGTTTAACTACTAGTAAATACTACGATTGATCCAAATAAGGATATCTCCAAAACGAGGCAAGTGCACGTGAAATAGCAACTTGTAAAACAAAACGTCGGACAGAAAGAAGATTTCATGCATTCAAATTTTCAGATGGATACAAGTCTACCATGGATTGGTGCAGCGTTTACTTAACACCTCAAGGTTTACCTAAATATATTTATCTTTCACCCCCATTAATTTTTCCAACCACTTACAACGGAATTAGGACAAAAAACCGCCCGGTGTGAATCACTCCGGGCGCTGCTCCCATACGTTGAATGGAACCGACTCGTAACCCTCGCTGGGAGCAAAAGCGGACTGAGGGTTACATTATCGTATCTACCCGACCATCTAACTCGAATAATACTGCAAAGTGTAATATAACGACTGGATTACTCGGGTTACCCGACCACCGTGCTGAATGGACAAGTCTTGCTTGCAATATTTCCAATAAGTATAATGTTCCCGTGTCGATTTCATACGGCAAGAGAACTCAATACAATATTCGGGACGAAATCGTTGTCCCAATTTCCTTTTTTTCGCTGCAGAAGCTTCACTTATTCCCTCAGACATTGTGAAATTGACAAAATTGTGCTGTGTTCATTAACTACTCGGGATCGAACAAGAAATGGATAGATCGTTTTCTACTATAGATAGTCCAGAGAATCCCAAAAGTATTAAATAATCGAAATCCCTCAAGCGCTTATCTTTACGCGATTTTAACAGACAATGAAGCGTCTAAATGATCACAATGATATTTAAATGGGGAACGATTCCGGTCCGGCAATAATCGGAAATCCGTAACAAGTAGACTGTTGACCGCAACACCATAATTTTGACCCGAAATTCGTAACAATTACGGAAAAATCGTAATGGTTGGCATCTATGCACTAGGGTATTTACGTACCCGCACATTCTACACACCGGAAAGAAAGTACGCTTACAAATACGCATTGATCACAAAATGTTTGACATATTCACCTCGAGAAATGTAAAAAAAAATCTTTTAATATCCACTCTCACGTCCGACCAAAATGTCCGACCAAGACCAAAATGTCCCACCAAATAGTCGGACTTAGAGAGTGTTGACTCTCAAATTTGTCGGACATTTTGGGAGGAATATGTCGGACCTGAGAGTATGATTGTTGATACACTTGGAGTGTACTGTACCAAGTTTGGTCAAAATCCATTGAAGGATGTTGATTCTAGAGTGTTCACAAGGATGTTACACGGTAAAAATTTGACCCTGTGACCCTGAAAATCAATAGGGTTCCAGATTCTCTTAAGGACTAAGTATGTACCAAGTTTGGTCAAAATCCATTGAAGGATGTTGATTCTAGAGTGTTCACAAGGATGTTATGTGGTAAAAATTTGACTCGGTGACCTTGACCTTTAACATTGAAAATCAATAGGGTTCCAGATTCTCTTAAGGACTAAGTATGTACCAAGTTTGGTCAAAATCCATTGAAAGATGTTGATTCTAGAGTGTTCACAAGGATGTTACGGAAGGAAGGACGGACGGTAGCGTTACTATATCCCTTCGCAACTTTTAAGTCAGAAATATACATGGTAGTCTACATATAAAAATACAGTCAAACCTGCCTTAAAGGGCACCTGTACATTGTATATAACAAATCAGACTATAAAGGGCAGTTACATTTTCTCCATTTAATGAATAATGCATATAATGTATATACAGTGAAACTTGTACAATTTGACACCCGAGTTTTCAGACATCCTGTGACATCCAACAAAAATTTATAGTCCCAAAATATTTCTGTTAACTAAAATAAAACCTGAGTATTCTCACATGCTGTACAATCCTACACATTTCCCTGGTCCCTTGGTGTGTCAGATTAGACAGATTCCTCTGTATATGACAAGACATTGACCAGGCATTGATAATTTAATACTTACCTAAAACTGCCATATACAATCAGTAAGATAGAGATTACAAATGTAGACAATCTGGAGGAATCCATTATAGATAACGTACTGAAAAACAAGAATAGAGATTACAAATGTAGACAATCTGGAGGAATCCATTATAGATAACGTACTGAAAAACAAGAATAGAGATTACAAATGTAGACAATCTGGAGGAATCCATTATAGATAACGTACTGAAAAACAAGAATAGAGATTACAAATGTAGACAATCTGGAGGAATCCATTATAGATAACATACTGAAAAACAAGAATAGAGATTACAAATGTAGACAATCTGGAGGAATCCATTATAGATAACATACTGAAAAACAAGAATAGAGATTACAAATGTAGACAATCTGGAGGAATCCATTATAGATAACATACTGAAAAACAAGAATAGAGATTACAAATGTAGACAATCTGGAGGAATCCATTATAGATAACGTACTGAAAAACAAGAATAGAGATTACAAATGTAGACAATCTGGAGGAATCCATTATAGATAACATACTGAAAAACAAGAATAGAGATTACAAATGTAGACAATCTGGAGGAATCCATTATAGATAACATACTGAAAAACAAGAATAGAGATTACAAATGTAGACAATCTGGAGGAATCCATTATAGATAACATACTGAAAAACAAGAATAGAGATTACAAATGTAGACAATCTGGAGGAATCCATTATAGATAACATACTGAAAAACAAGAATAGAGATTACAAATGTAGACAATCTGGAGGAATCCATTATAGATAACATACTGAAAAACAAGAATAGAGATTACAAATGTAGACAATCTGGAGGAATCCATTATAGATAACATACTGAAAAACAAGAATAGAGATTACAAATGTAGACAATCTGGAGGAATCCATTATAGATAACGTACTGAAAAACAAGAATAGAGATTACAAATGTAGACAATCTGGAGGAATCCATTATAGATAACATACTGAAAAACAAGAATAGAGATTACAAATGTAGACAATCTGGAGGAATCCATTATAGATAACATACTGAAAAACAAGAATAGAGATTACAAATGTAGACAATCTGGAGGAATCCATTATAGATAACATACTGAAAAACAAGAATAGAGATTACAAATGTAGACAATCTGGAGGAATCCATTATAGATAACATACTGAAAAACAAGAATAGAGATTACAAATGTAGACAATCTGGAGGAATCCATTATAGATAACGTACTGAAAAACAAGAATAGAGATTACAAATGTAGACAATCTGGAGGAATCCATTATAGATAACATACTGAAAAACAAGAATAGAGATTACAAATGTAGACAATCTGGAGGAATCCATTATAGATAACGTACTGAAAAACAAGAATAGAGATTACAAATGTAGACAATCTGGAGGAATCCATTATAGATAACGTACTGAAAAACAAGAAGACATGTATTACAACTTTCACACCAATAGGGTTAGGGTTGTGGTGTTTAATGCCACCTTAAACAATACTTCAGCTATATCGTTGCGGTCAGTTTAATTGGTGGAGGAAAATGCAGTAACAGGAGAAAACCACCGACCTGTCACAAGTCACTGATTGCACAGGTAGTTGTAAATCCAACTATCATACAATCACGACCATGACGACCCTTTATTGACTTTCAGTATGAGTTATGTTCATCATTATTGATTACTCTCAGGTGCAGAACTGCAACAAAAGTTTTGGTTATATTAGGTCCATATTTTTTAGTTGTGTATACTACTGATATATTTTTGATCAGAACCATTTGACCATCCTGGCTGAGTATTATATTATACAATAAATGTATTTTACAAATTACAATAGGGCAAAGGTAAAAACTTCTAGAGTATAATAATAAAAAAATAGAGTTATACATTGTAAAATGTGTGTGTATTGTACATGTACATTGTCTATATTGTCAATGTGATATGTACATTTGTACTATACACAATCACTTAATTTATAGAGACCACAATCACATTTGCATAACCAGAGGCTCTCAAGAGCCTGTATCGTTCACCTGGTAATAAAAAAAAAACAATTGGTCCTATGTAAAAACTATGTCCTGCAGTGGTAGTCATCTTGGAATTACGATCAACATAAAAATCACAAAGTTTGTAAAGGACCTTCCAATGATTGATGCACAGTTTAGGTTCAATCAGTGCAATAGCTTCAGAGAAGAATACATTTCTGTATTTTCCCCATATGGTTCTGTGTTAATACTATGACCTGTGGTGGCAGCCATCTTGGATTTCCGATCGGCATAAAAAACACACACCTTGTAGAGGACCTTCCAATGATCATTCCTGGGCAGTTTGGTTTCAATTATCCAAGTGGTTTCAGAGAAGAAGCGTTTTGAAACATTTTTCCCATAGGGTCCAATGTTAAACTAAGTCCTGCCGTAGCCGCCATTTTGAATTTCATATCAGAACAAAAAACGTAAAGTTTGTAGAGGACCATCCAATAAACATTCATGTACAGTTTGGCTTTAATCATATTTGCAGTTTCTGAGAAGAAGGCATTTGAACATTTTCCCATAGGGTCCAATGTTAATCTATGTCCTGCAGTGGTGGCCATCTTGGATTTCCGATCGGCATAAAAAACACACACCTTGTAGAGGACCTTCCAATGATCATTCCTGGGCAGTTTGATTTCAATTATCCAAGTGGTTTCAGAGAAGAAGCGTTTTGAAACATTTTTCCCATAGGGTCCAATGTTAAACTAAGTCCCGCCGTAGCCGCCATTTTGAATTTCATATCGGAACAAAAAACGTACAGTTTGTAGAGGACCATCTAATGAACATTCATGTACAGTTTGGCTTTAATCATATTTGTAGTTTCTGAGAAGAAGGCATTTGAATATTTTCCCATAGGGTCCAATGTTAATCTATGTCCTGCGGTGGCGGCCATCTTGGATTTCCGATCGGCATAAAAAACAGAAACTTTGTAGAGGACCTTCCAATGATCATTCCTGGGCAGTTTGGTTTCAACTGTCCAAGTGGTTTCAGAGAAGAAGCATTTTGAAACATTTTTCCCATAGGGTCCAATGTTAAACTAAGTCCTGCCGTAGCCGCCATTTTGAATTTCATATCGGAACAAAAAACCTTAAAATTGTAGAGGACCATCCAATGAACATTCATGTACAGTTTAAGTTTAATCATATTTGTAGTTTCTGAGAAGAAGGCATTTGAACATTTTCCCATAGGGTCCAATGTTAATCTATGTCCTGCGATGGCGGCCATCTTGGATTTCCGATCGGCATAAAAAACAGTAACTTGGTAAAGGACATTCCAATGATCATTCCTTTACAGTTTGGGTTCAGTCAGTTCATTAGTTTCAGAGAAGAAGATCTTTGAAATTTCAGCCAATCAGAGCATATTATTGGCCCTGGCAGCCATATTGAATATTCGACTGGAACGAAAAACAGTAACTTTGTAGAGGACCATCCAAGGAACATTCCTGCTAAGTTCGGTTCCAATCGGCCAAGTGGTTTCGGAGAAGAAGCTTGAAATGTGAAAAGTTTACAGACGACAGACGACGGACGCCAAGTGATGGCAATAGTTCACCTGGACCTTTGGTCCAGGTGAACTAAAAAACCAATTGGTCCTATGTAAAAACTATGTCCTGCAGTGGTAGTCATCTTGGAATTACGATCAACATAAAAAACACAAAGTTTGTAAAGGACCTTCCAATGATTGATGCACAGTTTAGGTTCAATCAGTGCAATAGCTTCAGAGAAGAATATATTTCTGTATTTTCCCCATATGTTTCTGTGTTAATACTATGACCTGTGGTGGCAGCCATCTTGGATTTCCGATCGGCATAAAAAACAGAGGATCTTCCAATGATCATTCCTGGGCAGTTTGGTTTCAACTATCCAAGTGGTTTCAGAGAAGAAGCATTTTGAAACACTTTTCCCATAGGGTCCAATGTTAAACTAAGTCCTGCCATAGCTGCCATTTTGAATTTCATATCAGAACAAAAAACGTACAGTTTGTAGAGGACCATCCAATGAACATTCATGTACAGTTTGGCTTTAATCATATTTGTAGTTTCTGAGAAGAAGGCATTTGAACATTTTCCCATAGGGTCCAATGTTAATCTATGTCCTGCGGTGGTGGCCATCTTGGATTTCCGATCGGCATAAAAAACACACACCTTGTAGAGGACCTTCCAATGATCATTCCTGGGCAGTTTGGTTTCAACTGTCCAAGTGGTTTCAGAGAAGAAGCATTTTGAAACACTTTTCCCATAGGGTCCAATGTTAAACTAAGTCCTGCCGTAGCCGCCATTTTGAATTTCATATCGGAACAAAAAACCTTAAGGTTGTAGAGGACCATCCAATGAACATTCATGTACAGTTTGGCTTTAATCATATTTGTAGTTTCTGAGAAGAAGGCATTTGAACATTTTCCCATAGGGTTCAATGTTAATCTATGTCCTGCGGTGGCGGCCATCTTGAATTTTCGATCGGCATAAAAAAACAGAAACTTTGTAGAGGACCTTCCAATGAACATTCCTGGGCAGTTTGGTTTCAATTATCCAAGTGGTTTCAGAGAAGAAGCATTTTGAAACATTTTTCCCATAGGGTCCAATGTTAAACTAAGTCCTGCCGTAGCCGCCATTTTGAATTTCATATCGGAACAAAAAACGTAAAGTTTGTAGAGGACCATCCAATGAACATTCATGTACAGTTTGGCTTTAATAATATTTGTAGTTTCTGAGAAGAAGGCATTTGAACATTTTCCCATAGGGTCCAATGTTAATCTATGTCCTGCGGTGGTGGCCATCTTGGATTTCCGATCGGCATAAAAAACACACACCTTGTAGAGGACCTTCCAATGATCATTCCTGGGCAGTTTGGTTTCAATTATCCAAGTGGTTTCAGAGAAGAAGCGTTTTGAAACATTTTTCCCATAGGGTCCAATGTTAAACTAAGTCCCGCCGTAGCCGCCATTTTGAATTTCATACCGGAACAAAAAACGTACAGTTTGTAGAGGACCATCTAATGAACATTCATGTACAGTTTGGCTTTAATCATATTTATAGTTTCTGAGAAGAAGGCATTTGAATATTTTCCCATAGGGTCCAATGCTAATCTATGTCCTGCGGTGGCGGCCATCTTGGATTTCCGATCGGCATAAAAA
The DNA here is from genome assembly GCA_963383655.1 of Bathymodiolus septemdierum. Lineage (NCBI taxonomy): Eukaryota > Metazoa > Mollusca > Bivalvia > Mytilida > Modiolidae > Bathymodiolus > Bathymodiolus septemdierum. The sequence goes on along the minus strand of OY726523.1, from coordinate 43,854,238 downwards.
ACACACACCTTATAGAGGACCTTCCAATGATCATTCCTGGGCAGTTTGGTTTCAACTGTCCAAGTGGTTTCAGAGAAGAAGCATTTTGAAACATTTTTCCCATAGGGTCCAATGTTAAACTAAGTCCTGCCGTAGCCGCCATTTTGAATTTCATATCGGAACAAAAAACCTTAAGATTGTAGAGGACCATCCAATGAACATTCATGTACAGTTTGGCTTTAATCATATTTGTAGTTTCTGAGAAGAAGGCATTTGAACATTTTCCCATAGGGTCCAATGTTAATCTATGTCCTGCGATGGTGGCCATCTTGGATTTCCGATCGGCATAAAAAACAGTAACTTGGTAAAGAACATTCCAATGATCATTCCTTTACAGTTTGGGTTCAGTCAGTTCATTAGTTTCAGAGAAGAAGATCTTTGAAATTTCAGCCAATCAGAGCATATTATTGGCCCTGGCAGCCATATTGAATATTCGACTGGAACGAAAAACAGTAACTTTGTAGAGGACCATCCAAGGAACATTCCTGCTAAGTTCGGTTCCAATCGGCCAAGTGGTTTCGGAGAAGAAGCTTGAAATGTGAAAAGTTTACAGACGACAGACGACAGACGACAAGTGATGGCAATAGTTCACATGGACCTTTGGTCCAGGTGAACTAAATACGACTTTTAAGCTTATCTATAAGGTACTTGTAGTTTATAACATGTTTATAAGCATTCAAGCGAGATCCCTTTTTATTTATCAGTAATTATCAAAACAAGACCCCTTTTAATTAATAATCAATCATTATTTGCATAATACACACATTAATGGAATCCCTTTCATAGAAAATTAGATGAATACAATTGATTATATGTTAACAGTAATTCAAACCAGCTGTAACAAATGTTCAACAGATGTGTTATAAAACATAACAAAGAGACATTTAAAACATTAAAAAGATATACCCCCCGCTCCCCACATCTGTCCAACCTATTTCCATAACCAAAACATTACTGATTGTTCCGACCAAAAATGAAAGGGACCCTCCTCTCTTCACTGGTAAGCTGCTAATAAAATTTCGAAACATTCTGAGAAACACTACTCAAGTTATCATACGACATAGGGTAAAAATCCTATTTTCCATCATATCAAGTCCAATAACTCTGGAACGGCAAAAGTGAAAACCGTCAAAAATGAAAGGGATCCTCCTCTCTTCACCTGTAAGTTGCTGATAAAATTTCAAAACATTCTGAGAAACACTACTCAAGTTATCATACGACATAGGGTAAAAATCCTATTTTCCGTCATATCAAGTCCAATAACTCTGGAACGGCAAAAGTGAAAATCATCAAAAAAGAAAAGGATCTTCCTCTCTTCACCAGTAAACAGCTGATAAAATTTTAAAAGATTCTAAGAAACACAACTCAAGTTATCGTACGACATAGGATTTGTCTACAGACGGACAGACATGGTGAAACCAGTAAATACCCCCCTACAACTTCGTTGAGGGGGGTATAAAAAACTTAAGACTTCTTTGTAAATAGTAGTATTTAAAGGTATATTATTAAAATATTTCTTTGTGTCTATAATGTGTTAATTTATATGGTTCCAGGGCATTGGTCCGAAGGTTCATTGGTCCGAAAGGTCGATAGTCCGAAGTGTCTGTCGCTCAAAAATATTTTAAAAATCAGACAAAAGGGCACATGTAAACTCGATTTAGCTGTACATGTACTGTATATACATTGTGTATGTTCCAAATATTATGAGTAAAAGTCTTATCTTTCAAGAGCTACATGTATGTGTGGATTTTCCCGAAAATGTTCAACATTCAGCTTCCTTACATCGCTTGGTCATCTCCGATTGAATCTTAAAGGTATGATAGAAAATAAGAAAAATCGAATGAGCAACTAAAAACCAACATCCAATGACCCCTAGAAACAAGAAGTGAACATCGATATTCAAAAACTACAATCAATACATAAACACATGCAAACAACATGAACTCCTGATGGAAAGGGAGTGAAACAGGGGCTCCGGAATTTGTGGGCAGTTTCTGCCTATCAGACATTCGTCATGTTGCTCGAGATTAATTCCGATGGTAGTCATATCCGGCGACACAGGGAACAACTCTTACAACAACCTCAAATCAATTCCCATCTGGAAAATATACATATCTCATACATTTCCACAAGCATTGGGAGTTTCCCGTAGAACTTTTGATTCTAACAACCTACAATGTATGTTACTGATTAAGCAATTTCAGAGTTAACCCACCAGTCTTCGAACCTTCAAGAAAATCATAACATTTTCCACAGGCTCTCGAGTAATGGTATGTTGTGAAACGCTTCATATGTTGGTTGTTGCTAAGATAGGCAAAGATGATTGTAGAACGTTGAAGTCATCACGTTTGTCGTAGAGTTTAGTGTAACATGTCCCCTTTGAGTCCATAGCGATATGTAGATTAACAGGTACCAGTTATTTAATCAACACCTGTGGCTTGCTTCAGTTGTGCAAGATGTAAGCCATTCATAACTATACTTAGACTGCAAGACGTTCTCTATGTGAGATTTTGTATTTTGCTGTTTTGTTGGTTGATTTATTTTCTTTATTTTTTGTGTTTTTAACGCCACTTTCAGCAATATTTCAGCTATATCATGGTGATCAGTTTTAGTGCTGGAGGAAGCCGGAGTACCTGGAGAGAACCACCGACCATGGGCAAGCAACTGGTAAACTTTATCACTTGTGGCTGCGAGTGGAGTGCACCATTTTTTGTAATTTACAAAGCCGGGCACGAATCCAAGCCGTATTGGTGATAGGCTTGTATGAACTGTTAGATCCAACGACCTAACTCATTAAGCCACCCTTCTGTTTTGTTGGATGGTGGTCTCATTGACTTTTATTCCACAATTCAGTATTTCCTATGTACATATGCTATCAAGAAGTTTGTATGGCTGACAATTACTACGACCTGTTCAAGATTTCAATCAGTTAGGGCTGAAACTACTGATGAAAATTACTTGGAAAAATATAAATCCAAGGGAAATAACTCTGCGAAAAATTATCAGACCACATACTTGCTATATGTAACACACCATGATACAATCATTTACTAAATATCAAGTCAATATGCTAAGGCATTACAAAGTAAATGGTCGGTCTGACGAAAGTGGACAGAGTGTAAAACTATAGTTCTCTCGACTTTCGTCGGTAGTGATCTAAAAGGTTTCAGAAGTATCACCAATTTATTAAGTAGTCTTCAGAGATACATTGACAAAATGTAAGTAAGATACCTATAGGTTCATAACAACTTTATTCAACAAAGCACTATACGTGTAGGTTTACTGTTGAGGGCATATTTTGCAGGCATCTACGCAACATAAAAGTTTTATTTTAGCTTTTTAACACAATGTCACAAAATAATATAGCAGTCAATATATAACAGAAATACCCATTTGAACAAGATAATCGATGCTCTTATACAAATGTATTTGTAAAAGACATATTCCCTTCTCAAAGAAACCTCTATCAATACACAGGGTGTACCGACAGGTCAGAAGTATGTTATACAACATTGCAAGGCATATACCAGTACAATGAAAGGCAAGTTGTCAATTACGATTAGTTCATAATTAGCCTGTTTATTTTACCTCAGAATCTACACACATATATATACATGTATATATAAATATAGAAAGGATAAAAAGGACAAGCCACGAAATTGCGTGATATTGTGTGTAAAGTCTTTAAAAGTTTGTATTCGTCGTGTGATAGAAAAAGAAATTGTCATTGTCGAAAAGGATATATCATTACACGAGAAAACGTGGCAACCATTTCTATCAATGTTTTATGCAATTCTATATTATATTGATACATAAATTTGTAGTCTCGAGGTCGTTCAAAATTCGATTTTGATCGGACCTTTCGGACTATCGATCCTTCGGACTATTGACCCTTCAGACCATTGACCCTTCGGACTAATGAAATGACACGAATTTATATATGTATCACAGCTTAAACATATTCATTATTGTCAAATTTCACAGATAATCTCACCACTAATCATTATAAAAACTATACTAAAAAAGAATAAAAAGGTACAAATGTACATTGTCCACAGACACTCAGTTTAATGTTTGTATAGAAGGTGCTGAACAATAACTATGTGTTTACTTTTTACAATTTATCTACAAAAGGTGACATGGTTGATAGACCTAAGCCAGCTTTTATCAAAATATCTTTTATCTTCAATACAGGTCAGGTCTGTATATACAAAAAAGTTATATATATATACCTGCAGATATAAAATTATTTATGACAGCAGGGAGGGGGTAACATATATTTAATAAGTTTTACTAACATTTTAGTTGCATTAAAGGCCAACCATAATTATTTTTTAATTAAATAATTAAATAAACCATTCCTGCCAAACAAACAAAAAATATCAGGTATTCCAAAAGAAAGCACCTTTATTTTTACTATTTTATCAAGGTTTTTTGTGTATTAATGTGATTAAAGTAAGTTTTTTGTTTTATAAAGATACAAACATGTATTACTATTTGAAAGGAAAAAAATTGCCAACCTACTTGGCTAAATATAGCTACCTACCCAAATTGCAATTAAATATATATATATACATTTTGTATCTAGCTGTATTTATATATAATATAGTATGTCTGTTGATTTAGAACCATTATTTTTTTTAACATAGCCTAAAACTGACCAGACAAAAGGATACAGATGGCAACAAATCATAGATATTTGTTTATGCATAAACTATTTATAATTCTATTATCATAAAAGGTAGGTTGAGTACAGACATCAAGACATAACTGGACCATATACAGTCACCTGTATTAAAAGGACACCTTTTTCTTGTCGTGTCATAGAAAATTTCATATAAATTGAACCTCTTTTAAGAGGTAACTTGTCCTATAAGGCCACCTTTTTTTTGTCCCAAAGGTGACCTCTTATTGTACAGGATTGACTGTACAGTGTATATTGTATTGCATATACAATAGAATACCTACATCAAGACATAACTGTATCATATTATATTGTATACAATAGAATACCTACATCAAGACATAACTGTATAATATTATATTGTATACAATAGAATACCTACATCAACACATAACTGTATCATATTATATTGTATATATACAATAGCATACCTACATCAAGACATAACTGTATCATATTATATTGTATATAATAGCATACCTACATCAAGACATAACTGTATCATATTATAGTGTATATATACAATAGCATACCTACATCACGATATAACTGTATCATATTATATTGTATATATACAATAGCATATCTACATCAAGACATAACTGTATCATATTATATTGTATATATACAATAGCATATCTACATCAAGACATAACTGTATCATATTATATTGTATACAATAGAATACCTACATCAAGACATAACTGTATCATATTATATTGTATATAATAGCATACCTACATCAAGACATAACTGTATCATATTATATTGTATACAATAGAATACTTACATCAAGACATAACTGTATCATATTATATTGTATATAATAGCATACCTACATCAAGACATAACTGTATCATATTATATTGTATATATACAATAGCATATCTACATCAAGACATAACTGTATCATATTATATTGTATACAATAGAATACCTACATCAAGACATAACTGTATCATATTATATTGTATATAATAGCATACCTACATCAAGACATAACTGTATCATATTATATTGTATACAATTGAATACCTACATCAAGACATAACTGTATCATATTATATTGTATATAATAGCATACCTACATCAAGACATAACTGTATCATATTATATTGTATACAATAGAATACCTACATCAAGACATAACTGTATCATATTATATTGTATATAATAGCATACCTACATCAAGACATAACTGTATCATATTATATTGTATATAATAGCATACCTACATCAAGACATAACTGTATCATATTATATTGTATATAATAGCATACCTACATCAAGACATAACTGTATCATATTATATTGTATATAATAGAATACCTACATCAAGACATAACTGTATCATATTATATTGTATATATACAATAGCATATCTACATCAAGACATAACTGTATCATATTATATTGTATACAATAGAATACCTACATCAAGACATAACTGTATCATATTATATTGTATACAATTGAATACCTACATCAAGACATAACTCTATCATATTATATTGTATATAATAGCATACCTACATCAAGACATAACTGTATCATATTATATTGTATACAATAGAATACCTACATCAAGACATAACTGCATCATATTATATCGTATATAATAGCATACCTACATCAAGACATAACTGTATCATATTATATTGTATATATACAATAGCATATCTACATCAAGACATAACTGTATCATATTATATTGTATATATACAATAGCATACCTACATCAAGACATAACTGTATCATATTATATTGTATATATACAATAGCATATCTACATCAAGACATACATGTAACTGTATCATATTATATTGTATATATACAATATCATACCTACATCAAGACATAACTGTACCAGCTAGGATTTCAAAAGGGCAGGGTGCTGGTCCTGAAAAAGGGCTCTTTAGTGCACTGTTGGATTTTCAAAAAAGGAATGTTTTAGGGGCACTGTAAAATCAATAAAGTATACAATGAAATGTTGACTTTTATTATTTATACATGAGCAAATAGGTCAGTTTATTCAACAAATCAACCTAGATAGAATTCTATCTTTCTAACATTAACTCTAAAAAAAAATTGTCAACTACTGTATCTGACACATGCTCACAACATTGTTTGTTGCAATTTAGTTTGACATGTAAAATATTGTTCATTGTGACTTGTTTCATGCGATTTCTGTGATCACACTTTACCAATTTGACCTGTGAAAATACCCTTTCTACTTCTGCTGTACTCAGAGGTAACACAGCAGCTCTGTACTCATTAAGTGTATGATATTATTGGGGTACAGTGCTGATAAACCAAGCTTTTCATTTAATAAAAGCTTAAGGCATGCCATGATGCTCCTTTCATGACATTCCTCTATTTAATCACTTGTTTAAGTTTCAGATGAATTTGAAAGTTCAACATTTTAAAATTGGATTAAATATTTTTTTTTTATCAAAATATTAATTTGCTAATAATAGAAAACACTTTGAACCACTGTTAGTGATGTAAAATTCTACTGTAAAAATATCTAAGTGGTGATTTCTATTTCTTTTAAATATATTTTTATTGCTATTGTAAGAGATTCAAATTAATTAAAAGCTCAACACCATCAAGATGCTAAAAAAATATATCTAAAACTCCCCTAGTACTAAAAAAGTCATTCAAACTTCTGTTTGTTTCTTTGCATTTTTTAATTTCTTCCTTCAAACGTCTGTCACGTTTGGGCATTGTGACAGAAATAAGAAAACATATGTTAAATTTGCTTATTTGATGAGTTTTAATCACTTTCAATCAGCTGTTGCAAATAACCTACGATCTATCAGCTGTTTTCCTTAATTGTCAAGGAAAACAGGTAGAATATTGATTACTATGCACACGCAATGTTTAAAAGGAAGCGTAATCGAGAAAAATGGTGTATCATTACGAAACGTCAAAATAAACGATACATTTTATTAAAAAAGACATATAGACTTTGAAAAAGGGCATGGTGCCATGAAAAAGGCACAGGTCATCTCTTGAAAAAGGGCAGGCGGTCCGCTCTGTGAAAAGGACCTAGCTGGAACACTACTGTATCATATTATATTGTATATATACAATAGCATATCTACATCAAGACATACATGTAACTGTATCATATTATATTGTATACAATAGAATACTTACATCAAGACATAGCTGTATCATATTATATTGTATATATACAATAGCATATCTACATCAAGACATAGCTGTATCATATTATATTGTATACAATAGCATACCTACATTACGACATAACTGTATCATATTATATTGTATATAATAGCATACCTACATCAAGACATAACTGTATCATATTATATTGTATATACAATAGCATACCTACATCAAGACATAACTGTATCATATTATAGTGTATACAATAGAATACCTACATCAAGACATAACTGTATCATATTATATTGTATACAATTGAATACCTACATCAAGACATAACTGTATCATATTATATTGTATACAATAGAATATCTACATCAAGACATAACTGTATCATATTATATTGTATATACAATAGCATACCTACATCAAGACATAACTGTATCATATTATAGTGTATACAATAGAATACCTACATCAAGACATAACTGTATCATATTATATTGTATACAATAGCATACCTACATTAAGACATAACTGTATCATATTATATTGTATATACAATAGCATACCTACATCAAGACATAACTGTATCATATTATATTGTATACAATAGCATACCTACATTAAGACATAACTGTATCATATTATATTGTATATACAATAGCATACCTACATCAAGACATAACTGTATCATATTATAGTGTATACAATAGAATACCTACATCAAGACATAACTGTATCATATTATATTGTATACAATTGAATATCTACATCAAGACATAACTGTATCATATTATATTGTATACAATTGAATACCTACATCAAGACATAACTGTATCATATTATATTGTATACAATAGCATACCTACATTAAGACATAACTGTATCATATTATATTGTATACAATAGCATACCTACATTAAGACATAACTGTATCATATTATATTGTATATACAATAGCATACCTACATCAAGACATAACTGTATCATATTATAGTGTATACAATAGAATACCTACATCAAGACATAACTGTATCATATTATATTGCATATATACAATAGCATACCTACATCAAGACGGGGCCATAGCTATAATCCGACAGTCCGATAGTCCGACAGTCCAATAGTCCGACAGTCCGATAGTCCGACAAATGCTTTAAACTGATGAAATTTTTTAAAAATAATTTGGCCAAAAATGATATATTCGTAATTTCAGGATATGGGCCATTCATTTTTATACGCCCGTCAAAATACGGGCTTATTATGGCATACCGCTGTTCGTCCGTCCGTCCACGCCTCGTACGATAACATCTCTCACTTGTTCCCCCTTTTACTGATAGGTCACGTCGTGACATACATTGTATTGATAAAAGGGGGAGCAAGTGAGAGGTGTGATTATAGTCAGTTTGGAAAACGCTAGTTTTCATATGGTACATGTATATACAATTAATTGGTTTAAAAAAGTGCAGAATATTAATTACTGTTCTCACGCTGAGCAACCGACCTTCAATTGTCATAAAAGAGGGGGGGGAGGGGGGGGCGTATCATGGCACTGTTGTTTATTTTATCATATTCCGATGCTGTTTCTTTCCGTGATATAAGGGGTCACTTAGGGACAATTCCTTCAATCGTAACTTTTTATATATGCGTTTGTCGTAGAAGGCAACTATAGCAGGGTCACCCGTCGGAATCCCGGGGAATAAAAATAGAACCAACTTGTCGTCGGAAGAGACAGAAAAACAAGTTCCCGTATTAAGCCGTTGCCCATGTTGACCCATCCCAGAGTCCCCTCTTTCTGATTTTTTGTTTACAAACTTTTCTCATCCTGAATATGACTGAAATATTGCTTGCTGGACCTTAAGCAATCAATCAATCAATCAATTCGCACACATTATTGTATCCAGCTCCATTGGTGTGTCGACATTGCTTTTTAACATAAATATTCCATGATAAAGGGCGGGGGACACTGGTATGCTCTCCTTTTGGTTTTTCCTTTTTTTTTGTGTATGCATTTATTTCATCTTTCTTTTTAATAGTGACTTTTCTTGGCTGGACTCGGCTACACGCTACTTAAATAAAGCCTGAAGTAGTCGCTACTAAAAAATATACGGGATACTTACACTACCGATTCATCACGATTGGATCCAGGTCTTTATAGAGTCTGCGTTGTTCATATATGTGGGTTTTTTTAGCTCTTGTGTGGCCTTGCCAATTGTTTGTCTGTCTATGATATCATGTTTCCGATGTTCTGGACCTTTCTTTGGTGAGTAAACGGTTCGGTTTCTGGCCCCATATTACACATGTTATAGTGTTAACTTTCAAAGAAATATAGCATTTGTCGGACTATCGGACTGTCGGACTATCGGACTGTTGGATTATAGGTAGGACCCCCATCAAGACATAACTGTATCATATTATATTGTATATATACAATAGCATATCTACATCAAGACATAACTGTATCATATTATATTGTATACAATAGAATACCTACATCAAGACATAACTGTATCATATTATATTGTATATATACAATAGCATATCTACATCAAGACATAACTGTATCATATTATATTGCATACAATAGAATACCTACATCAAGACATAACTGTATCATATTATATTGTATACAATTGAATACCTACATCAAGGCATAACTGTATCATATTATATTGTATATATACAATAGAATACCTACATCAAGACATAACTGTATCATATTATATTGTATACAATTGAATACCTACATCAAGACATAACTGTATCATATTATATTGTATATATACAATAGCATATCTACATCAAGACATAACTGTATCATATTATATTGTATACAATAGAATACCTACATCAAGACATAACTGTATCATATTATATTGTATACAATAGAATACCTACATCAAGACATAATTGTATCATATTATATTGTATAAATACAATAGAATACCTACATCAAGACATAACTGTATGATATTATATTGTATATATACAATAGCATACCTACATCAAGACAAAACTGTATCATATTATATTGTATGGTATATACAATAGCATACAAGGCCCTAGCACATGCGTTTTAAACGTGAGGCAAACGGTAGTATGTGGAAAAGGGGGGGTAGTCACAATTCTGTGGATTCAAGAGAACTAATTTCCAGAGTTAAAACATTTCTAGGATTAAATATGATAGTCGTCATATCCTTTACTATCTTATATTTCATGTATTTTTTTTTCTAAGAAAGTAAGAAAAGGCAAATATTCGCATTGTATTTTGTCATGTGAACAATTTTAGATGTGAGGGGGCCGTCATGGTCATGATCGTATGGTAGTTGAATTTACAATCACCTACATTATGTATGCAATCAGTACCTATCACCACTGATGTTTTGAGTTCGAATCTCGATCAGGGCGAGGTGTACAACATTATGTGATAAAGTTTGTCAGTGACTTGCGACAGGTTGGTGGTTTTCTCCCGGTCCTCCAATTTCTTCCACCAATAAAACTGACCGCCACGATATAGCTAAAATATTGTTGAAAGTGGCGTTAAACACCATCAAACAAACAAACAAAACATCAGATGTGAGGCATTTGCCTGATTTGCCTACATAGCGCTACGGCCATGGCATACATACACATTTAATCACCGTTAAACAGTTATTATGCAAAACTATTTTTAGATCTTAAATAAATATATGACCTAACAGGTAATTATATATCAGAGATCACTTTGGGCCGTGCCATTGCGCCATAGTCGCATTCAAAACGGAAATGGCGCATGCAAATTCTCTTTCAGCGCCGAAATGGTGCAGAAAGTTAACCTACGGCCCATGGAATTTGCGCATTGTGCGCCCGTGGTCGGGATCTGTCTAGCGATCTCCATTCTGGAGATAAATAATGTACCGATATCCTGTCTCAGGTTTTTCTGACAATAGATTGGATATCGCCGAGCTTAGCCGAAATACATAAACATGTCGAATTACAGAAATTTCAGGACCGTTAGTGCTCTCTCTTCCCCTGAGTTACCTACGAGTCTAAGGAAAATAAAATGTTTTGCAATTACAATTTACTCTAGTCAGCCATTATTTTTATTCTCATTGAGGTGATATTAGCAGTAGTTATTGGAAAAAAAATGTTTTGAAATATGGGATGGTCTACCACTATCTGTAACTCTCTATGATAAAGTATTTTCATGTTAAAAGCTGATTTCAAAATGAGATGAAATGATACATTTCATATGCTTTTTAGGGGGTCATAGAGGGTCTTAAAACCTTCAAATCTATTTTCCTAGGCGGCCCACAAACCCCCGGCCTAATGGCCCATTCCATTTACTCATGATGGGCCATAATGGCCCCTTCCATTTACTCATGATGGGCCATAGGCCCATCATGAGTAAATTCCAGGGGGATCTCTGTATATATATAATTCGTCTATGAAAGTTTAAATCAAACAAAAAGGTGAATAACTTTACTATTAATAATACTGTTACATGTAGTCAGCTGCTTTGATAAAGCTGATCAAATATAAAGGTGTAATTTATTATGTAAAATCTAAACAATAAAGGTCATACAAAGGTCAAATTAAACAAGATGAACTGTGAGCTAATGGTCACCTATGATATCCCCGCTCTTCGGCAAACAGGAAGTAGGAATCTGACGGATCAAAAAACGCTTCCCACGATATGGGGTACCTATATGATGCTTGTGACCAAATATCAGATTTCTGCCATCAATAGTTGCTGAGAAAAATGCGACGAAAAATGAGCATATATGTTCAATGTGCATAAAAATCAACAAAGTCGGCAAACAGGAAGTAGGAATCTGATGGGTCCAAAAACACTTCCCACGATATGGGGTACCTATATGAAGCTTGTGACCAAATATCAAACCTCTGCCATCAATAGTTGCTGAGAAAAATGTGACGAAAAATGTGCATATATGTTCAATGTGTATAGAAACCAACTAAGTCGGCAAACAGGAAGTAGGAGTCTGACGGGTCCAAAAATGCTACCCACAATATGGTATACCTATATGATGCTTGTGACCAAATATCAGATTTCTGCCATCAACAGTTACTGAGAAAAATGCGCCGAAATAGATCTTGGACGGACGGAAGGACGGACAGACAGACAGAGGTAAAACAGTATACCCCCCTCCCCCTTCGGGAAGCGGGGGTATAAAAAAACCCAAAAACCAGGTAGTAATACTATCAATATTAAAATTACCAAATACAAAAGTCACATGATTTTTGAAGATTGAACAGAACTTTATGTACATGTACAATGTACCGTACATAAGACTCAACAAAGACAATAATCAATTATCTCTCATACGATATTTGACTGAAAACAGTTGCCATAGCCCATAGTTTTGAGATACTCTGATCAAATATTCTCCTCGATCAAATACTAGTCTATAAAACATGTAATAATCTTAACATTTTTCAATTGTCATGTGCAACCTCTGTACATGTACCTATAGGGGTATCTTCTATCTATTCACACTTTTAAAAAATATCTATTACAGATATTCCCGCTTACAAGATGTTGTTACAGTTAAAAAAAAACAACAAATACTATAAATAAATATAAGCCAAGAGTTTGTTTTTCATTTACTTTTGTTTTGATGCTTATACATGCACAGCCAATACTAATAAATAGTTTTTTAGTGCTTCCATGTATGTTTATTATTTCATTCAATTTGAAAATTAAATAATAACTTCTGTAAATCTCTAAAATATGACTGTATTGTTGGATTTATAGAGAAATTATTTATTCATGTATGCATCTGTCATTTTGTATTAGAATTAAAATGATAAATATTACTATAATTTGGTTCTCTATTCTCCTTTACTTGCAATGCAACCGTAAGCAAACAAAGTTTACCTGAAGTTAATGTGTTGGTGTTTATACACCCTAATCCACATGTTTGTACAATGTTTATGTAGAAATTACAGGTATTCCCAGGTGAAATATTAGATGGAATAAACCCCTATAGGGTCTAGAAATAGAGAATAGTGCCAGTAGTTGTAACACATTGTATCTATAGGATCTAGAAATAGAGAATAGTGTCAGTAGTTCTATCACATTGTATCTATAGGATCTAGAAATAGAGAATAGTGTCAGTAGTTCTAACACATTGTATCTATAGGGTCTAGAAATAGAGAATAGTGTCAGTAGTTCTAACACATTGTATCTATAGGATCTAGAAATAGAGAATAGTGTCAGTAGTTCTAACACATTGTATCTATAGGATCTAGAAATAGAGAATAGTGTCAGTAGTTCTAACACATTGTATCTATAGGGTCTAGAAATAGAGAATAATGTCAGTAGTTCTAACACATTGTATCTATAGGATCTAGAAATAGAGAATAGTGTCAGTAGTTCTAACACATTGTATCTATAGGATCTAGAAATAGAGAATAGTGTCAGTAGTTCCAACACATTGTATCTATAGGATCTAGAAATAGAGAATAGTGTCAGTAGTTCTAACACATTGTATCTATAGGATCTAGAAATAGAGAATAGTGTCAGTAGTTCTACAACATTGTATCTATAGGGTCTAGAAATAGAGAATAGTGCCAGTAGTTCTAACACATTGTATCTATAGGATCTAGAAATAGAGAAGAGTGTCAGTAGTTCTAACACATTGTATCTATAGGATCTAGAAATAGAGAATAGTGCCAGTAGTTCTAACACATTGTATCTATAGGATCTAGAAATAGAGAATAGTGTCAGTAGTTCTAACACATTGTATCTATAGGATCTAGAAATAGAGAATAGTGTCAGTAGTTCTACAACATTGTATCTATAGGGTCTAGAAATAGAGAATAGTGTCAGTAGTTCTAACACATTGTATCTATAGGATCTAGAAATAGAGAATAGTGTCAGTAGTTCTAACACATTGTATCTATAGGATCTAGAAATAGAGAATAGTGTCAGTAGTTCTACAACATTGTATCTATAGGGTCTAGAAATAGAGAATAGTGTCAGTAGTTCTAACACATTGTATCTATAGGATCTAGAAATAGAGAATAGTGTCAGTAGTTCTACAACATTGTATCTATAGGGTCTAGAAATAGAGAATAGTGCCAGTAGTTCTAACACATTGTATCTATAGGATCTAGAAATAGAGAATAGTGTCAGTAGTTCTAACACATTGTATCTATAGGGTCTAGAAATAGAGAATAGTGTCAGTAGTTCTAACACATTGTATCTATAGGGTCTAGAAATAGAGAATAGTGTCAGTAGTTCTAACACATTGTATCTATAGGATCTAGAAATAGAGAATAGTGTCAGTAGTTCTAACACATTGTATCTATAGGATCTAGAAATAGAGAATAGTGCCAGTAGTTCTAACACATTGTATCTATAGGATCTAGAAATAGAGAATAGTGTCAGTAGTTCTAACACATTGTATCTATAGGATCTAGAAATAGAGAATAGTGTCAGTAGTTCTAACACATTGTATCTATAGGATCTAGAAATAGAGAATAGTGCCAGTAGTTCTAACACATTGTATCTATAGGGTCTAGAAATAGAGAATAGTGCCAGTAGTTCTAACACATTGTATCTATAGGGTCTAGAAATAGAGAATAGTGTCAGTAGTTCTAACACATTGTATCTATAGGATCTAGAAATAGAGAATAGTGTCAGTAGTTCTAACACATTGTATCTATAGGGTCTAGAAATAGAGAATAGTGTCAGTAGTTCTATCACATTGTATCTATAGGATCTAGAAATAGAGAATAGTGTCAGTAGTTCTAACACATTGTATCTATAGGATCTAGAAATAGAGAATAGTGCCAGTAGTTCTAACACATTGTATCTATAGGATCTAGAAATAGAGAATAGTGTCAGTAGTTCTAACACATTGTATCTATAGGATCTAGAAATAGAGAATAGTGCCAGTAGTTCTAACACATTGTATCTATAGGATCTAGAAATAGAGAATAGTGTCAGTAGTTCTAACACATTGTATCTATAGGATCTAGAAATAGAGAATAGTGTCAGTAGTTCTAACACATTGTATCTATAGGATCTAGAAATAGAGAATAGTGCCAGTAGTTCTAACACATTGTATCTATAGGATCTAGAAATAGAGAATAGTGTCAGTAGTTCTAACACATTGTATCCATAGGGTCTAGAAATAGAGAATAGTGCCAGTAGTTCTAACACATTGTATCTATAGGATCTAGAAATAGAGAATAGTGTCAGTAGTTCTACAACATTGTATCTATAGGGTCTAGAAATAGAGAATAGTGCCAGTAGTTCTAACACATTGTATCTATAGGATCTAGAAATAGAGAAGAGTGTCAGTAGTTCTAACACATTGTATCTATAGGATCTAGAAATAGAGAATAGTGCCAGTAGTTCTAACACATTGTATCTATAGGATCTAGAAATAGAGAATAGTGTCAGTAGTTCTAACACATTGTATCTATAGGATCTAGAAATAGAGAATAGTGTCAGTAGTTCTACAACATTGTATCTATAGGGTCTAGAAATAGAGAATAGTGTCAGTAGTTCTAACACATTGTATCTATAGGATCTAGAAATAGAGAATAGTGTCAGTAGTTCTAACACATTGTATCTATAGGATCTAGAAATAGAGAATAGTGTCAGTAGTTCTACAACATTGTATCTATAGGGTCTAGAAATAGAGAATAGTGTCAGTAGTTCTAACACATTGTATCTATAGGATCTAGAAATAGAGAATAGTGTCAGTAGTTCTACAACATTGTATCTATAGGGTCTAGAAATAGAGAATAGTGTCAGTAGTTCTAACACATTGTATCTATAGGATCTAGAAATAGAGAATAGTGTCAGTAGTTCTAACACATTGTATCTATAGGATCTAGAAATAGAGAATAGTGTCAGTAGTTCTACAACATTGTATCTATAGGGTCTAGAAATAGAGAATAGTGTCAGTAGTTCTAACACATTGTATCTATAGGATCTAGAAATAGAGAATAGTGTCAGTAGTTCTAACACATTGTATCTATAGGGTCTAGAAATAGAGAATAGTGCCAGTAGTTCTAACACATTGTATCTATAGGATCTAGAAATAGAGAATAGTGTCAGTAGTTCTACAACATTGTATCTATAGGGTCTAGAAATAGAGAATAGTGTCAGTAGTTCTAACACATTGTATCTATAGGATCTAGAAATAGAGAATAGTGCCAGTAGTTCTAACACATTGTATCTATAGGATCTAGAAATAGAGAATAGTGTCAGTAGTTCTAACACATTGTATCTATAGGGTCTAGAAATAGAGAATAGTGCCAGTAGTTCTAACACATTGTATCTATAGTGTCTAGAAATAGAGAATAGTGTCAGTAGTTCTACAACATTGTATCTATAGGGTCTAGAAATAGAGAATAGTGCCAGTAGTTCTAACACATTGTATCTATAGGATCTAGAAATAGAGAATAGTGTCAGTAGTTCTAACACATTGTATCTATAGGGTCTAGAAATAGAGAATAGTGTCAGTAGTTCTAACACATTGTATCTATAGGGTCTAGAAATAGAGAATAGTGTCAGTAGTTCTAACACATTGTATCTATAGGGTCTAGAAATAGAGAATAGTGTCAGTAGTTCTAACACATTGTATCTATAGGATCTAGAAATAGAGAATAGTGTCAGTAGTTCTAACACATTGTATCTATAGGGTCTAGAAATAGAGAATAGTGTCAGTAGTTCTAACACATTGTATCTATAGGGTCTAGAAATAGAGAATAGTGCCAGTAGTTCTAACACATTGTATCTATAGGATCTAGAAATAGAGAATAGTGTCAGTAGTTCTACAACATTGTATCTATAGGGTCTAGAAATAGAGAATAGTGTCAGTAGTTCTAACACATTGTATCTATAGGATCTAGAAATAGAGAATAGTGCCAGTAGTTCTAACACATTGTATCTATAGGATCTAGAAATAGAGAATAGTGTCAGTAGTTCTAACACATTGTATCTATAGGGTCTAGAAATAGAGAATAGTGCCAGTAGTTCTAACACATTGTATCTATAGGGTCTAGAAATAGAGAATAGTGTCAGTAGTTCTACAACATTGTATCTATAGGGTCTAGAAATAGAGAATAGTGCCAGTAGTTCTAACACATTGTATCTATAGGATCTAGAAATAGAGAATAGTGTCAGTAGTTCTACAACATTGTATCTATAGGGTCTAGAAATAGAGAATAGTGTCAGTAGTTCTAACACATTGTATCTATAGGATCTAGAAATAGAGAATAGTGTCAGTAGTTCTACAACATTGTATCTATAGGGTCTAGAAATAGAGAATAGTGTCAGTAGTTCTAACACATTGTATCTATAGGATCTAGAAATAGAGAATAGTGCCAGTAGTTCTAACACATTGTATCTATAGGATCTAGAAATAGAGAATAGTGTCAGTAGTTCTACAACATTGTATCTATAGGGTCTAGAAATAGAGAATAGTGTCAGTAGTTCTAACACATTGTATCTATAGGATCTAGAAATAGAGAATAGTGCCAGTAGTTCTAACACATTGTATCTATAGGATCTAGAAATAGAGAATAGTGTCAGTAGTTCTAACACATTGTATCTATAGGGTCTAGAAATAGAGAATAGTGCCAGTAGTTCTAACACATTGTATCTATAGGGTCTAGAAATAGAGAATAGTGTCAGTAGTTCTACAACATTGTATCTATAGGGTCTAGAAATAGAGAATAGTGCCAGTAGTTCTAACACATTGTATCTATAGGATCTAGAAATAGAGAATAGTGTCAGTAGTTCTACAACATTGTATCTATAGGGTCTAGAAATAGAGAATAGTGTCAGTAGTTCTAACACATTGTATCTATAGGATCTAGAAATAGAGAATAGTGTCAGTAGTTCTACAACATTGTATCTATAGGGTCTAGAAATAGAGAATAGTGTCAGTAGTTCTAACACATTGTATCTATAGGATCTAGAAATAGAGAATAGTGCCAGTAGTTCTAACACATTGTATCTATAGGATCTAGAAATAGAGAATAGTGTCAGTAGTTCTAACACATTGTATCTATAGGATCTAGAAATAGAGAATAGTGCCAGTAGTTCTAACACATTGTATCTATAGGGTCTAGAAATAGAATAGTGTCAGTAGTTCTAACACATTGTATCTATAGGGTCTAGAAATAGAGAATAGTGTCAGTAGTTCTAACACATTGTATCTATAGGATCTAGAAATAGAGAATAGTGCCAGTAGTTCTAACACATTGTATCTATAGGATCTAGAAATAGAGAATAGTGTCAGTAGTTCTAACACATTGTATCTATAGGGTCTAGAAATAGAGAATAGTGCCAGTAGTTCTAACACATTGTATCTATAGGATCTAGAAATAGAGAATAGTGTCAGTAGTTCTAACACATTGTATCTATAGGATCTAGAAATAGAGAATAGTGTCAGTAGTTCTAACACATTGTATCTATAGGATCTAGAAATAGAGAATAGTGTCAGTAGTTCTAACACATTGTATCTATAGGATCTAGAAATAGAGAATAGTGCCAGTAGTTCTAACACATTGTATCCATAGGATCTAGAAATAGAGAATAGTGTCAGTAGTTCTAACACATTGTATCTATAGGGTCTAGAAATAGAGAATAGTGTCAGTAGTTCTAACACATTGAATCTATAGGATCTAGAAATAGAGAATAGTGCCAGTAGTTCTAACACATTGTATCTATAGGATCTAGAAATAGAGAATAGTGTCAGTAGTTCTAACACATTGTATCTATAGGATCTAGAAATAGAGAATAGTGTCAGTAGTTCTAACACATTGTATCTATAGGATCTAGAAATAGAGAATAGTGTCAGTAGTTCTAACACATTGTATCCATAGGGTCTAGAAATAGAGAATAGTGTCAGTAGTTCTATCACATTGTATCTATAGGATCTAGAAATAGAGAATAGTGTCAGTAGTTCTAACACATTGTATCTATAGGATCTAGAAATAGAGAATAGTGCCAGTAGTTCTAACACATTGTATCTATAGGATCTAGAAATAGAGAATAGTGTCAGTAGTTCTAACACATTGTATCTATAGGATCTAGAAATAGAGAATAGTGCCAGTAGTTCTAACACATTGTATCTATAGGATCTAGAAATAGAGAATAGTGTCAGTAGTTCTAACACATTGTATCTATAGGGTCTAGAAATAGAGAATAGTGTCAGTAGTTCTAACACATTGTATCCATAGGGTCTAGAAATAGAGAATAGTGTCAGTAGTTCTAACACATTGTATCTATAGGATCTAGAAATTGAGAATAGTACCAGTAGTTCTAACACATTGTATCTATAGGGTCTAGAAATAGAGAATAGTGTCAGTAGTTCTAACACATTGTATCTATAGGGTCTAGAAATAGAGAATAGTGTCAGTAGTTCTAACACATTGTATCTATAGGGTCTAGAAATAGAGAATAGTGTCAGTAGTTCTAACACATTGTATCTATAGGATCTAGAAATAGAGAATAGTGTCAGTAGTTCTAACACATTGTATCTATAGGGTCTAGAAATAGAGAATAGTGTCAGTAGTTCTAACACATTGTAT
Organism: Bathymodiolus septemdierum; assembly: GCA_963383655.1. NCBI lineage: Eukaryota > Metazoa > Mollusca > Bivalvia > Mytilida > Modiolidae > Bathymodiolus > Bathymodiolus septemdierum. Next base: position 43,833,816 of record OY726523.1, on the reverse strand, counting down.
CCATAGGGTCTAGAAATAGAGAATAGTGTCAGTAGTTCTAACACATTGTATCTATAGGATCTAGAAATAGAGAATAGTGTCAGTAGTTCTAACACATTGTATCTATAGGATCTAGAAATAGAGAATAGTGCCAGTAGTTCTAACACATTGTATCTATAGGGTCTAGAAATAGAGAATAGTGTCAGTAGTTCTAACACATTGTATCTATAGGATCTAGAAATAGAGAATAGTGTCAGTAGTTCTAACACATTGTATCTATAGGATCTAGAAATAGAGAATAGTGCCAGTAGTTCTAACACATTGTATCTATAGGATCTAGAAATAGAGAAGAGTGTCAGTAGTTCTAACACATTGTATCTATAGGATCTAGAAATAGAGAATAGTGTCAGTAGTTCTAACACATTGTATCTATAGGATCTAGAAATAGAGAATAGTGTCAGTAGTTCTAACACATTGTATCCATAGGATCTAGAAATAGAGAATAGTGTCAGTAGTTCTAACACATTGTATCTATATAGGGTCTAGAAATAGAGAATAGTGTCAGTAGTTCTAACACATTGTATCTATATAGGGTCTAGAAATAGAGAATAGTGTCAGTAGTTCTAACACATTGTATCTATAGGATCTAGAAATAGAGAATAGTGTCAGTAGTTCTAACACATTGTATCTATAGGATCTAGAAATAGAGAATAGTGCCAGTAGTTCTAACACATTGTATCCATAGGGTCTAGAAATAGAATAGTGTCAGTAGTTCTAACACATTGTATCTATAGGGTCTAGAAATAGAGAATAGTGTCAGTAGTTCTAACACATTGTATCTATAGGATCTAGAAATAGAGAATAGTGCCAGTAGTTCTAACACATTGTATCTATAGGGTCTAGAAATAGAGAATAGTGTCAGTAGTTCTAACACATTGTATCTATAGGATCTAGAAATAGAGAATAGTGCCAGTAGTTCTAACACATTGTATCCATAGGGTCTAGAAATAGAGAATAGTGTCAGTAGTTCTAACACATTGTATCTATAGGATCTAGAAATAGAGAATAGTGCCAGTAGTTCTAACACATTGTATCTATAGGGTCTAGAAATAGAGAATAGTGCCAGTAGTTCTAACACATTGTATCTATAGGATCTAGAAATAGAGAATAGTGCCAGTAGTTCTAACACAATGTATCTATAGGATCTAGAAATAGAGAATAGTGCCAGTAGTTCTAACACATTGTATCTATAGGGTCTAGAAATAGAGAATAGTGCCAGTAGTTCTAACACATTGTATCTATAGGATCTAGAAATAGAGAATAGTGCCAGTAGTTCTAACACATTGTATCTATAGGATCTAGAAATAGAGAATAGTGCCAGTAGTTCTAACACATTGTATCTATAGGGTCTAGAAATAGAGAATAGTGTCAGTAGTTCTAACACATTGTATCTATAGGGTCTAGAAATAGAGAATAGTGCCAGTAGTTCTAACACATTGTATCTATAGGATCTAGAAATAGAGAATAGTGTCAGTAGTTCTACAACATTGTATCTATAGGATCTAGAAATAGAGAATAGTGCCAGTAGTTCTAACACATTGTATCTATAGGATCTAGAAATAGAGAATAGTGTCAGTAGTTCTAACACATTGTATCTATAGGATCTAGAAATAGAGAATAGTGCCAGTAGTTCTAACACATTGTATCTATAGGATCTAGAAATAGAGAATAGTGTCAGTAGTTCTAACACATTGTATCTATAGGATCTAGAAATAGAGAATAGTGCCAGTAGTTCTAACACATTGTATCTATAGGATCTAGAAATAGAGAATAGTGTCAGTAGTTCTAACACATTGTATCTATAGGGTCTAGAAATAGAGAATAGTGCCAGTAGTTCTAACACATTGTATCTATAGGATCTAGAAATAGAGAATAGTGTCAGTAGTTCTAACACATTGTATCTATAGGATCTAGAAATAGAGAATAGTGCCAGTAGTTCTAACACATTGTATCTATAGGATCTAGAAATAGAGAATAGTGTCAGTAGTTCTAACACATTGTATCTATAGGGTCTAGAAATAGAGAATAGTGTCAGTAGTTCTAACACATTGTATCTATAGGGTCTAGAAATAGAGAATAGTGTCAGTAGTTCTAACACATTGTATCTATAGGGTGTAGAAATAGAGAATAGTGTCAGTAGTTCTAACACATTGTATCTATAGGGTCTAGAAATAGAGAATAGTGCCAGTAGTTGTAACACATTGTATCTATAGGGTCTAGAAATAGAGAATAGTGTCAGTAGTTCTAACACATTGTATCTATATAGGATCTAGAAATAGAGAATAGTGTCAGTAGTTCTAACACATTGTATCTATAGGATCTAGAAATAGAGAATAGTGCCAGTAGTTCTAACACATTGTATCTATAGGATCTAGAAATAGAGAATAGTGTCAGTAGTTCTAACACATTGTATCTATAGGATCTAGAAATAGAGAATAGTGTCAGTAGTTCTAACACATTGTATCTATAGGGTCTAGAAATAGAGAATAGTGCCAGTAGTTGTAACACATTGTATCTATAGGGTCTAGAAATAGAGAATAGTGTCAGTAGTTCTAACACATTGTATCTATAGGATCTAGAAATAGAGAATAGTGCCAGTAGTTCTAACACATTGTATCTATAGGATCTAGAAATAGAGAATAGTGTCAGTAGTTCTACAACATTGTATCTATAGGATCTAGAAATAGAGAATAGTGCCAGTAGTTCTAACACATTGTATCTATAGGGTCTAGAAATAGAGAATAGTGTCAGTAGTTCTAACACATTGTATCTATAGGGTCTAGAAATAGAGAATAGTGTCAGTAGTTCTAACACATTGTATCTATAGGACCTAGAAATAGAGAATAGTGCCAGTAGTTCTAACACATTGTATCTATAGGGTCTAGAAATAGAGAATAGTGTCAGTAGTTCTAAAATTGTATCTATAGGATCTAGAAATAGAGAATAGTGTCAGTAGTTCTACAACATTGTATCTATAGGATCTAGAAATAGAGAATAGTGTCAGTAGTTCTAACACATTGTATCTATAGGATCTAGAAATAGAGAATAGTGCCAGTAGTTCTAACACATTGTATCTATAGGGTCTAGAAATAGAGAATAGTGCCAGTAGTTCTAACACATTGTATCTATAGGATCTAGAAATAGAGAATAGTGCCAGTAGTTCTAACACAATGTATCTATAGGATCTAGAAATAGAGAATAGTGCCAGTAGTTCTAACACATTGTATCCATAGGGTCTAGAAATAGAGAATAGTGCCAGTAGTTCTAACACATTGTATCTATAGGATCTAGAAATAGAGAATAGTGCCAGTAGTTCTAACACATTGTATCTATAGGGTCTAGAAATAGAGAATAGTGCCAGTAGTTCTAACACATTGTATCTATAGGATCTAGAAATAGAGAATAGTGTCAGTAGTTCTACAACATTGTATCTATAGGATCTAGAAATAGAGAATAGTGCCAGTAGTTCTAACACATTGTATCTATAGGATCTAGAAATAGAGAATAGTGTCAGTAGTTCTAACACATTGTATCTATAGGATCTAGAAATAGAGAATAGTGCCAGTAGTTCTAACACATTGTATCCATAGGATCTAGAAATAGAGAATAGTGTCAGTAGTTCTAACACATTGTATCTATAGGATCTAGAAATAGAGAATAGTGCCAGTAGTTCTAACACATTGTATCTATAGGATCTAGAAATAGAGAATAGTGTCAGTAGTTCTAACACATTGTATCTATAGGGTCTAGAAATAGAGAATAGTGCCAGTAGTTCTAACACATTGTATCTATAGGATCTAGAAATAGAGAATAGTGTCAGTAGTTCTAACACATTGTATCTATAGGATCTAGAAATAGAGAATAGTGCCAGTAGTTCTAACACATTGTATCTATAGGATCTAGAAATAGAGAATAGTGTCAGTAGTTCTAACACATTGTATCTATAGGGTCTAGAAATAGAGAATAGTGTCAGTAGTTCTAACACATTGTATCTATAGGGTCTAGAAATAGAGAATAGTGTCAGTAGTTCTAACACATTGTATCTATAGGGTCTAGAAATAGAGAATAGTGTCAGTAGTTCTAACACATTGTATCTATAGGGTCTAGAAATAGAGAATAGTGCCAGTAGTTGTAACACATTGTATCTATAGGGTCTAGAAATAGAGAATAGTGTCAGTAGTTCTAACACATTGTATCTATATAGGATCTAGAAATAGAGAATAGTGTCAGTAGTTCTAACACATTGTATCTATAGGATCTAGAAATAGAGAATAGTGCCAGTAGTTCTAACACATTGTATCTATAGGATCTAGAAATAGAGAATTGTGTCAGTAGTTCTAACACATTGTATCTATAGGATCTAGAAATAGAGAATAGTGTCAGTAGTTCTAACACATTGTATCTATAGGGTCTAGAAATAGAGAATAGTGCCAGTAGTTGTAACACATTGTATCTATAGGGTCTAGAAATAGAGAATAGTGTCAGTAGTTCTAACACATTGTATCTATAGGATCTAGAAATAGAGAATAGTGCCAGTAGTTCTAACACATTGTATCTATAGGATCTAGAAATAGAGAATAGTGTCAGTAGTTCTACAACATTGTATCTATAGGATCTAGAAATAGAGAATAGTGCCAGTAGTTCTAACACATTGTATCTATAGGGTCTAGAAATAGAGAATAGTGTCAGTAGTTCTAACACATTGTATCTATAGGGTCTAGAAATAGAGAATAGTGTCAGTAGTTCTAACACATTGTATCTATAGGACCTAGAAATAGAGAATAGTGCCAGTAGTTCTAACACATTGTATCTATAGGGTCTAGAAATAGAGAATAGTGTCAGTAGTTCTAACATTGTATCTATAGGATCTAGAAATAGAGAATAGTGTCAGTAGTTCTACAACATTGTATCTATAGGATCTAGAAATAGAGAATAGTGTCAGTAGTTCTAACACATTGTATCTATAGGATCTAGAAATAGAGAATAGTGTCAGTAGTTCTAACACATTGTATCTATAGGGTCTAGAAATAGAGAATAGTGTCAGTAGTTCTAACACATTGTATCTATAGGATCTAGAAATAGAGAATAGTGTCAGTAGTTCTAACACATTGTATCTTTAGGGTCTAGAAATAGAGAATAGTGTCAGTAGTTCTAACACATTGTATCAATAGGGTCTAGAAATAGAGAATAGTGTCAGTAGTTCTAACACATTGTATCTATAGGGTCTAGAAATAGAGAATAGTGTCAGTAGTTCTAACACATTGTATCTTTAGGGTCTAGAAATAGAGAATAGTGTCAGTAGTTCTAACACATTGTATCAATAGGGTCTAGAAATAGAGAATAGTGTCAGTAGTTCTAACACATTGTATCTATAGGGTCTAGAAATAGAGAATAGTGTCAGTAGTTCTAACATTGTATCTATAGGGTCTAGAAATAGAGAATAGTGTCAGTAGTTCTACAACATTGTATCTATATAGGGTCTAGAAATAGAGAATAGTGTCAGTAGTTCTAACACATTGTATCTATAGGGTCTAGAAATAGAGAATAGTGTCAGTAGTTCTAACACATTGTATCTATAGGGTCTAGAAATAGAGAATAGTGTCAGTAGTTCTAACACATTGTATCAATAGGGTCTAGAAATAGAGAATAGTGCCAGTTGTTCTAACATTGTATCTATATAGGGTCTAGAAATAGAGAATAGTACCAGAAGTTCTAAAACATTGTATCTATATAAACTTACGAGACAGTGGCTGCCTCCGCCAGCTGTTCCTCAGGCATCACCTGAGGCATGGCTAATGGTCTTTAATCTTCTTAACTATTTTCTTAGCTTACAGACCTTAAAAAAATATTATATTAGTATAAACTACATGTATATATGAATCATAAATAATTTCTCATTTTCTGCTCAAATTCAAATGTCATAAAATATAAAATTTAAGGATGTCTTAACAAATTTTGCAACATCATATAATTGTAATTCATTTACATGTCACATTTACATATTAACATGTATATGACCTTAATACAATGTATAAATAGAGGTCAAACAAGTTCAAGTTGACATGCATTTGTACATATAATATTTACCTTTTATTTCAAGCTTTAAAAGTACAATTGGATGTCAAAAAAATCTGTTATACTGCACATCATGCACAAGTATATGTACATCAAGAAAAAGATAGTTTAATCAGTGATGGTCAATAATTATACCATATATAAACAAAATGAAAAACCACTTCTCACCTCCATTCACTGAACACAAAAAAAAGACCATAACATTAATACATTTTCTTACCCCCCCTTTCCTTTGCCAAATAACAATAAACGCACAAGTATAAAAATGTCAAAGACACACCTTCACCAGAGATACTTGCAGCAATTTAACTTGATGAAACCAGAAGACATTTTTTTTATTTATTAAATTTTGGTGAATCCCACCATTGTAAGAATCTAAAATTTCAACTTAACCTGGCGAGTCCAGGACTCATCTACCGTATAGGTGAGTTACAAAGATCTCTGCTTCACAAACAAAAATAAATCAAGTCTTTCCACACTTAAATGTTTCCCTAAATATTTTGCATAAAACCATGATATAAAAAAAAATCCTGTCAAGTAATTTCTTACCTGATTTTCAAGAAATTTTCAACAACAAAAGCAGAAATATAATTGATTGATTGATTGATTGGAGCTTAACGTCCAGCGAGCAATTTTTCAGCTATATTCAGGACGAGAACATTTAAAAATTTAAATGCCACAGGACTCGAAACAAGGAAAGGTGATGGGTAGGGATGGATAATTTTGCCAGTGCAACAGGTCTCTTATGGACCACTCATCATGAGCATAATGCTCATAATGAGCTGTTACACTGGGTTTTTTAACGTGCGGAGAGGGTGGCAATCTCTCAACACGGGATCTCGGTTTTATTTACGTCTCATCCGCAGGACGGGTTGGTTGTGAATTTCTACATCCCGCACCACCGACGGACGCCCCTTCAAGCCGAAGAAGCTCTCGGTCCCATTTCCCGCGGGGTTGACACCTTTTAGAGGACTAGTGCCTCTAGGGCAGAGAAATCTGGTGCCTATTCTACCCCTGGCACACCCTCTATAAGGGGGGTTAGCAGAAATATAATAAAGTTTCTTCTTCTTATAATGTTCATATATCCACATGTGACCGTAAATCAGTCAGTTAAGACATTTCCTTATGATTCTCATTCAAATTGGTATTTATCTCAAAGATAAATGCCATGTTTACTTGGGCACTTAAGCCAAATAAAATATCAAAACATCGCTTAATTTGATAAAGAAATGTCGGCTCGCTGACCTTTTTTGTTTGCATATGTTTTGTAATGGCGCCCAAGTCACGTTACCTGAAATCGGTCAGCCATAAAATAGTCATGTGGAACACAAATAGGCCTAGGAGATTGTATTTTACAATATTTTTTAATTTGCTTTTTCTATATTCCCGCATTTTTTCATTAAATTGTATTTGCTGTCACTTGTTTTCAGCAGATAATATCTCTGTTTTCACGTACAATTTTATCCATCCAATTCCATGTAATTTATATTAAATCATATATATTACTGACAAATATTCCCGCTAAAAATCTGAAAATTGTCTAATGAATTACTTAATTTCAAAACGATAACAATGCAATTTCCGTTGCCTAATTGAGTTGTAAATATAGGTCAAGATGCACAGTGGAATGTAAACAAACACAAGATATGCAAATTATCCATTACGGACTGTGTTTTCTGGAAATATTTGACTTTAAATATTAAGTCAAAATGGTAGTAGTAAAATGGCACCATTTTGGCACCAAAACCTATAGATATATTTTCTTATCTGTTTAAATCTCATTGTTGTCTTGATCAAAGTGAAAATCCATTATCTATTTCTGGAAGCAGTTTGCAGGATAAATGACATCATCGACATCTGAACTCACGTGACAGTGCATTCCAAAATGGTGACCGATTTCAAGTGTTGACCGATTTTAACGGACGACAGGATAATATTATTTCTACTTTTTTCTTTACTAAAATATTTTTTTTAAACACAAAGTTTAAATTTTTCCACCAAAATTACTATATATATAATCATAGAAAATGCAGAATGCCAAGAATTTACATTTGTGTTTAAATCATAAATGCTTGTATATACATGTATAAAAATTAATTAAATTTTAAAAAATTAAGTGAAAATCAGATAAGAAATAATGACATCAGTATAATTTTCTTTAAATAAGTGGTTTACTTAAGAACTATACAAGGAAATAGTGCAGAAAGACTTTTGACCCATGAATGTTTGTACTGTGTACTATAAAGGAAGTCAATGATTAAAAGGATGTTTACTTTTATAAGGAAGTTACCTGTCAGTTTGTGTATTCTATTAAATCTTAATTAATAAAAATAATCATAATTAAAAAGGTGTTTAATGTGATGTCACTTTCAATTTTATAGTGGATGAAACTGACATACCCTAATTAGAAAATCACTGTCCTGTCACTAGTCAATTACAAACTTGATCACATAAAGAAGTACATGTGTATGGAGTAAAATAAACCTTGCCAATGGTGGGAATCAAACTCATAACTTAATTAGGTGATAGGCACAGATCTAGACTACAGATGTACATCTAGCTACAATACATACATATATAGGTATAGGTAAATCTAATGATTAATTCACAAGTTACATCAAATTTGTTCACTACACACAATATAGCTGATTTACTGCTACAGTTGGTGTTAAACACCAATCAATCAATGTAAATCTAAATAGCATACAGTCACAACAGTCCTTCATTCATGTCATTAAAAAGGAACCTGTTATCTATGTTGTAGTTGAATTCTGTTGTAAAACTAAAGGGTATGTTTGACATGTAAAAATAACAATTTAGAATTAAGTACTAGTTTGTAACAAAGTTAAGGTCAGCTTCAGTTTATAGAGAATTTTCTCGAGTTTCTGTTGGTATATAACATGTAGCACTTTAATATAATATCCTTATGATATCAGAGAAGAAGTTAACCTAAATGTGATCGTATGTAATTGTTTTTAACAAAATAGTCATTCACAAGATTAACAAGGAATTATATGATCTTCTTATTTATCTATTATATACATTTATTCTTTTGATGAAATTGTGAGGAAGAACTGTGACAAGAAAGAATGGAAAAAATTCTGATCATTTTTTTAATTCAAGTCTTCAAAGTTTGAAGATATTTTCCGAAACCCATGCTGTCCCATACGCAAGCCATATTTCCATGAAAAGTACATACTTGAAATATAAGGTCTTACTTTTAACTTGAATGGTATCAAGGTACATGTATCTAAGTATAAATAACTATCGTTTTGACTATCATTAATTAATGTAGTGCTAACAAGATAACAGTCAATTTGAAATGTCCCATACATAAGACTTTTTTGTCCCATAGGTAAGATAGAAAATTTTCTCTGAATAAATTCCTTTACTGACTTGCATTCTTTGCATCATTACATCTCTAATACACTGATGACTACATAAACATACATTGTAGGTTTAATTCCTTATATCAATCAAAAAAGTTGTTTATAGAGATTAAATGTTTTGCTCTTACTTCCCAAACTTTTTTATTTCTAATTAAAATCTTTACCGTATTTCTTCTAATAGACGCCCCGGGGGCGAATGCATTTTTAAAATAGGGGGCGTCAATTAGAGAAACGAATTTCTGACTTTAATTATAGCCGTTAGATGAGGTTAATTTGATGAAACAGACTATAGAAATATACACGTGCTATTTCAATATACATTACCTAATGAAATGTCCCTGATATCGGTTAATCGGTGCATGTTGGGTTGGTCTGACCTTAATTTATAAATTCCATCTAGAAACGTGCATGGAGCAGCAAATGGAGTTTAATTTTGAAAGTTCTATTCGAGGTTATCACGTATATAAATCAATCTGGACATACGAGATCAGCGAGAAACTTCGTTGTGACAGAGAAGAAAATAATGCAAATGACAAATTTGCTGTGAAACTCGTTCGAAATGATGGAAATAAAGAACACGTGCCCATCGAACTCAGCAAAGTATTTAAATTTTTCTTAAAAGAGGTGGCAAAATATTTGCAACTGTAACCGGCAACAAGTTTTTCAATATAGGATTAGAATTACCGTGTACGTAGTACGTACACATCTTCGGGACAAGCTGCTGATGTTGAAAAATTAAGAACTTTACTAAAACCCACTGCTACTTAAAACGGAATCTAAGAATAAAGCTAGACACAAATATAATTTTTCTTTTAAGTTGAAAGTAATTAAATTTGCCGAAGAAAAGGGAAAACATACGACAGCCAAGTTCTTTAATGTTGACAGAAAACGTGTTTGCTTACCTGAACAATTATTGCTGATTAGTGAAGTGTAAAACTCTTACACGCTGTGTTGTTGATTAGTGGAGTTTACATTTTATGAAATGGGGGCGTTAATTAGAAGTCAAAATGTTCTATAGGCCAGAATAAGGGAGGAGGGCGTTAATTAGAAGGGGGGGCTTTAAATAGAAGAAATACGGTATTTGAAATCTTTACATTTGTTAGTGAGAGAAACATGAAATACCAGTATCTTATCCTGGCCTCGTTAATATTAGTAGCATGTTATAGAAATAGTGTTAGTCGTTTTAACTTTTAGTACAATACAATTAAGATTGATCAATAAATTCAATACAGATTTTGAGAGTTATTTTATAAGTGTTTCTAATTTTAGGTTTGTTTGTTTACTTCATATATACTTTCGTTTTTGACCCACTGTTGGGAGGTATGAAAAATCTAAAATGTTTTTTTTTTATCAATTTTATATATGGAATTATATTATTATTCAATACAACGGAGATAAAATATATACGTTATTTCCGAAATTAATATACCCGTATCTGGAAAATATTTAAGATTGAAAAAGAGATACTTGAAATCACTCTCAATTTCTATTCAACAACATACAACTTTAAGCTTTAACAAGGATAATTAATGAATCAAGCTATGGAATCTTCATCCTCACATTACTGAATGCAAGTAGATAGCATTTTAGCAGATATCTGATATGTAAACAAAAAGAGCAACAACTAAAAACAAAACAAAACAACACAAGCCTAAAACTTGTCTCCCCTTAATGTGGCCATCTGTACAACAATAAGTTACACATTATGAGTTGAATGATACTATTTAAAAAACAATTATTTGACCTCGAGGTCAAAGGTCACGGTCACATAAAGGTCATTACGGTACACGACACAACGCCTTATGGTCATGCACCCGCATACCAATTATCATTGACCTATCTCGAAAGACAAAAATGTTATGGCCCAGACAAGAAAATACCATTTAAAAAACAATTATTTGACCTTGAGGTCAAAGGTCAAGGTCCAACAAAGGTCATTACGGTATGTGACACACCACCTTTTATGTTCATGCACCCACATACCAAATATCGTTGACTTATCTCGAAAGACAAAACAGTTATGGTCCGAACAAGCTTCGCTGAAAAGAAGCAGAAGAAGAAGCGGAAGCGGAAGAAAAATATCAGACTAAAACAATATGTCTCCCTTCGTTCGAAGGGGAGACATAAATATAGAGAAACACACACATAATACAGAAAATAAACATGACAAAACAAGAAAATACAAACACATAAGACTCAGAGGCAACACATAGTGTGAGACATACACATTATTTGTACAACTTATGTTATACTAACAGGATAAACATACATTCATACACTCCCACACATGCCTGCATGCACATATACCTACACATACATGTACATATATACACACATACATATATATATATATATACATATACGTCTGAAAATTAAACCAAACAGTGTTAGAATTAGATCTTTGAGCTGTCAAATTTTTGTTCTTCCCTCGACAGGATTTGAACTCGCACCATTTATACACTGCAGCACCAATCGCTTAGCCTTATGTCCAGCGCCCTAGACCACTCGACCACATTCGCTATATAAAAATATAGCTTCAATAGTCGAAGTGTTACCTTGTCTCGTAAGGAAAATCTAGAGATAGACATAAGACATATACACACATACACATATGTATATACATATACATCCACATAACTATTGATTTATTACTAAAAACTTCAGGGGGCATAAATATGCTTCCCAATTACTTTTAACATGAACACAGTGTTCTATAGTGAATCTAAATGAGATCAATAACTTTCTGCACAAATACATTTGTATGGCAGTTAACTAGTTTGTCTAATTCAAATCGATTCTTGAGTTCAATTTTAAAAAGTTGAAATACATTAATATGGTTTTCCTTTTGTTTTGACACATAATGACTTTTATATATTGTGAATAATAGAATTGTAAGAAAATAATTGATGGTATTATAGGATTTGTCTTCTATTTTATATCCAAACACTAAATTTTTCAATGAAAGTATGAATTCCTATTCTTAGTTTTTCTAGTAATATTTTTACATCATTCCAAAAGGAGTCGAGGCTTTTGCAAGAAATAAAATAGTGTTCATAATCATAATCAATCGATGTTATGATCTGTCAATCAACAGATTACATCACAAAATTTGACACCTGTTGTATGGTCTGAGTAGTTAATTATTTATTATTTTATGCAACAGTGGTTTATAATTCTTTGAGCTAATTATATAAGGTGTATGCTATTATTTTGGTGTCGATATTCAAAAGAGTAATTGGGCGATAATTATCAAGGCTAAGTGGGTCGTTTTTGTTATACATCAGTGAAATGAGACCAATTTTCTGCATATAAGGGTAATAACAAAATTACCGAACTCCGAACAATTCTTTGAGCTAATTATATAAGGTGTATGCTATTATTTTGGTGTCGATATTCAAAAGAGTAATTGGGCATATTTGATAGTTCCTCTTTGACATAACAATTATTAAAGACTTTTACTGCAAAATGCTTTAAGAAAGACCAAAAGGTTCTATAAAACTCTAGTCAGTCCATCAATTCCGGGTGCTTTGTTTAATTTCATTTGAAATACAGATTTTGAACATTCCTCTATGGTTAATTCTCCTTCTGCAACATTACTTTCATCCCTAGATAGTTTATTTTCAATATTTGTAGCTTCGATATATACATGTACTTCTATTTTAATTGGATCTGGATTTTTTGTTTCATAGAGTGCTATATAATATTATCTTTCTAATTCTAGTATTTTACTTTGTTCTTTTATCAGTTTACCTTTATTATCTTTAAGAGCTGTTATATTTTTTCTTGTCTGTCTAGCCTTTTCAATAAAATGTTACTAAACAATATAAATGGGAAAATGTACGATGTTATTTTTAATATGTATTGTAATATAAAATCATGTATTGTGTTTAATAAGTGCAAATCAGATTATTTTGCATGTGACAATGGAGTTAGACAGGAAGAAAATTTATCTCCGTTTTTATTTTCCTTATTCTTAAATGACTTAGAAACTTTTCTAGAAGCCAAAAATGTCACAGGCTTAGAATCAATCTCAGGCGATCTCGAAAACCAATTAAATATTTATTTGAAATTATTTGTAATACTATATGCTGATGATACGGTTATATTATCAGAATCTGAGTGATTTACAGGCACAGCTCGATGCTTTTCATGAATACTGTTTAACCTGGAAGCTGAAAGCTAACATTGATAAAACTAAAATTGTCATATTTGGGAGTGGTCGTACACCTTAAAATTTATCTTTTAAATATAATGGCTCCGAAATTGAAGTAGTCAAAAACTTCAATTATCTCAGTATTATTTTTTAGCAAAACTGGCAATTTCAATCTGGCAAAAAAAGTTTAGTGGATAAAGCAGTTGTTTCTATGTATGCAGTACTGAAATTAGGAAGAAAACACAATTTATCTATAAAATGTCTATTGAGTCTTTTCGATAAAATGGTTAAACCAATTTTACTTTATGGCTGCGAAATATGGGGATTTGGAAACAATGACGTGTTAGAAAAAGTACACTTAAAATTTTGTAAAATGATTTTGAACCTCAAGATGTCTACTTCGAATTATATGATATATGGTGAATTAGGTAGATATCCGATCGAAATTCGACATTAAAATTAGAATTGTTTCTTTTTGGGCAAAAATTATTTGTTGAAATCAATCCAAAATATCATGCATTATGTATAGTTTATCACACCATTTGTATTTACAATAAAATTTCGATATTAAATGGATAAAATGTTTGAAAAAAATATTAAACAAAACTGGTTTTTCTAATATATGGCAAACGCAAACTTTCAAAAGCATCGAATGGCTAAAACAAAGTATAAAACAAACATTGTTAGATCAGTTTTGACAGGATTGGAATTTGTCAGTCCATAATTCTCCTAAAGCATTTAATTATAGAATTTCCAAAACTGATTTTAAATTTGAAGAATATTTTAATATCTTAGATGAACAAAATTCCCTTCTTTTATGTGAATTTAGAATTACAAATCATAATTTGCCCATAGAAAAGGGAAGATGGAGTAATATTCCGAGGGAAAATCGCTATTGCGAATTTTGTCAAAAGAATCAAATTGGAGACAAATATCATTACATATTTGAATGTACTAATTTAAGCAAAAAACGTACTTCACTACTTCCAAAACATTTAATTGAACGTCCCAATATAATAAAATTCAAAAATTTAATGACTAGTGAACGGAAACCAATCCTGCAAAAACTATGTAAATTTATTAGATATATAAATATGATAGTTTGTCCTCCCGGCTAATTCCATCTGTCGATTTACTGTATTTGTATATATTGTATATAGTTTAATCTGTCCATTTATTTGTAACTTCTCTGTATATGTGCTATGCACTGTCAGTTTGAGAAATAAAGATTATTATTATTAAGTCCCAGAAAGAATTTTGTGTTTTTTTCACCTTCTTCTACCTATTTTATTCTTGACCTGATTTGGGCCCCTTTAACTTTATCTGAATATATCTATGACAATTTATTTTCAATGACATTAATTTTGTCTTGAAGAGACTTTGCATTTTCCTTTGTAACTTTATTTTTACCATTATCTTGTTTTAATTGTAAAGATTGAAGAGTTTTTTCTAATTTATTCAGTTCATAAATTTTTTCACCTGATATTTGTTTACATATTTTGACTGACATCTCTAACCTCAGCTTCCCAAACTTAACAAAATATTCCCATTTTGTCAAGAATAAGCTAAATAAACAGTCACATTTGGAAAAAAGTAGAAAACTAAAAAATCAGACAACATTTCATTACTTTCTAAATTAAATGTACATGTTAAGTGAAATCCACAACAAAATAAAGATTGCAAACTTTTGTCCCATACGTAAGATGATGGGATTACACTATACAGTTGTCCTATATGTGACAAAAAATATCAAGCTTTTCTGGCAAGAATGTGTCAAATGCTACAATTTTAATTCTGAATACTATACAATGTGTTGACTACTTAGTTAAATCAGCTTAGTCAGTCTAAAATTTATTTTTTTGCAAGAAACAAGAATTAATATTTGTATTTGCTTCTTTTTTGGAAAAAGAATAGCTGTCTAGTGATCCAATGCTGATTGTTTCATATAAAATTGGTTCAAAAGGTCTAATTTACTATTCCTACCACCTTACTACTCTGAAACACTTGGAAGATTTAAATAGGAAGCTTCTGAATTATTTAATTTTACTTCTAAATATAGATTAGGCTAAAAAATCTTAGGTGTGGAACATAATTGTAAAAAGTATTATTTCATCCTAAAAAGAATGAGTCAAATGCTACAATTTTAATTCTGAACACTATACAAAATGTAGACATCATTTATGTAATCAGTTTATTCAGTCAAAAATTTGTTTATTTTTTGCAAGATACAGGAGTTAATATATATGAGTTGTTCCTTTTTAGGAGAAAAAAAAAGCCTTATTTGGTGATTCTTTCTGATTGTTTTTATATCAAATTTTATGTAAAAGGTTTAGTTTACAACTTTTATCACCTTATTTCTTTGAAACAATTGGAAAAATTTAAAATAATGTTATTGTTTAATTTAATTTTACTGAAATTTTAATTTTAATGGGAAAATTATAAAAAGATACATGTATCTTACCAAAAAGCAATGGTTGTTCTATAGTGTTGAAAGCAAACTAGTTCTGATTTCAAAATACCGGTATAATATAACAATTGATAAAGTCTTTAGAGGAAAAAATATTAATAATCATAGGTAATTGTCCCCTACCTACAGATTTGTTGACAGCCTTATCTTTAAATACATTTTTTTCAATCAAAATGATGGAAACTATCCCTGATCAGTTGGAATCTTGCAGATATGATGTTTGTGTTCAAAAATAATTAAAATTTGGAATGATTAAAGGTGTTTCATTTTCACCCTCAGTGGCCACTAAAAGAACAACATTAGCTTGCAGTAGTCCTAAAAGAAATCAACCTGTAGGCTTCAAGGATAAAACTGAACATGAAATATTATAGTGACTGCTTAGCAAGTGTGAAAACATGTACTCCAGGGTAATAATACATGACATGGATTTTACATGTACAAGTCATGTATTGCTTGATGTTAGACCACACATTTGTACTGAAATAATGTGTATATTTATAGAATACTTTAGAAACTTTTAATAAGGAAAATGATAATCTAATCTAAATCCAGCCTTCAGTATTACAATCTAAATCCAGCCTTCAGTATTACAGTTTTCTAGCCTGAAAGTTCATGTCAAGATATACAGTAGTCTCCCCCAAATAGTACAATTTTACAATCTTAGTACATTTGAAATCTTTCCTGATAAGAAGGGTGGACTTTGGTGAGAGGGACCTTTTAAGGATGGTGGGTGTGTTATGTTTAACGCCACTCAACAATATTTCAGTTATATTGTGACCTTCAGTTTTATTGGTGGAGGACACTGCAGTACCCGGAAACCAGAGGCTCCCAGGAGCCTGTAATCGCTCACCTGGATCAAAGCTGCTTTCAATAACAACGCAACTGCACTGTGGCGGCCATCTTGGCGGGAGAGCGCAACTGCCGGACACCATTTTGCAAGAGGACCATCCAATGACTATTCCATCAAAGTTTGGTTTTAATTGAGCTACTGGTTCCAGACAAGATGGTTTTTATGTGAATTTCCCATAGGGTCCTATGTTAAACTAAGTACAGCTGTGCAGCCATCTTGGTCAGAGGGCGGGACCAACAGACACAAATTTGGTTCAGCGGTTTCAGAGGAGAAGATTTAA
The DNA here is from genome assembly GCA_963383655.1 of Bathymodiolus septemdierum. Classification (NCBI taxonomy): domain Eukaryota; kingdom Metazoa; phylum Mollusca; class Bivalvia; order Mytilida; family Modiolidae; genus Bathymodiolus; species Bathymodiolus septemdierum. Next base: position 43,816,563 of record OY726523.1, on the reverse strand, counting down.
ATGTGATCTTTTATCAAAATATGCCTAATTTGCATAATCGGTATAAATCGACTGAAAGAAAAATTTCAAAAAAAAACCCCGAACATATGCTAAACTACTCCTTGCCATGTAGCTGCAGTTTAAATTTGAGCTCATTTTGACTTATACTAAAGCAGCAATGGACAATTGAAGAAATTTCTATTTTTAGTAACAGCAGCCATCTTGAATGGAGGGCGGGGCTGTCGGACACAATTTTGAAAGGGAACCACCCAGGGACCATCCCTGCCAGGTTTGGTTTAATTTGGTTCAGTGGTTTCAGAGGAGAAGATTTAAATGCGATCTTTTATCAAAATATGCCTAATTTGCATAATCGGTATATATCGGCTGAAAGAAAAATTTCACAGAAAAACCTGGAATATATGCTAAACTACTTCTTGCCATGTAGCTGCAGTTAAAATTTCAGCTCATTTTGACTTGCACTAAAGCAGCAAAGGACAATTAAAATTTCATCCCCCTTTTTTCTATTTTGAGCTTGGTGGCCATCTTGGTTGGAATTCGGGATCAACAGACACAATTTTGGAAGGGGGCGATCCAAGAATCATTTCAGCAAAGTTTGGTTGATATTGGCTCCGTAGTTTCCGAGGAGAAGATTTTTTTAAAATTTCATCCTCTCTTTTTTCTAATTTGCATAATCGGTCAAAATCGGCAAAAGTTCAAAGTTCATAAAAAATCCTGTAATATATGCTAAAAAGCTCATCATTATGCTTACACAGATTCAAATTTGGGCACATTCTGGCTTAAAATAGAGCAGTTTTGGCCATTTGAAGAAATTTCTATTTTCAGTAACAGTGGCCATCTTGAATGGAGGGCGGAGCTGTCGGACACAATTTTGAAAGGGACCCACCCAGGGACCATCCCTGCCAGGTTTGGTTTAATTTGGTTCAGCGGTTTCAGAGGTGAAGATTTAAATGTGATCTTTTATCAAAATATGCCTAATTTGCATAATCGGTATATATCGGCTGAAAGAAAAATTTCACAGAAAAACCCGGAATATATGTTAAACTACTCCTTGCCATGTAGCTCATTTTGACTTATACTAAAGCAGCAATGAACAATCAAAATTTCATCCCCCCTTTTTTCTATTTTGAGCTTGGCGGCCATCTTGGTTGGAAGTCGGGATCACCGGACACAATTTTGGAAGGGGGCCATCCAAGGACCATTCCACCAAAGTTTGGTTCAAATTGGCCCAGTGGCTTCAGAGGAGTTGATTAAAATGTGAAAAGTTAACAGACGGACGGACGGATGCTCAGTGGTGACAATAGCTCACATGACCCTTTGGGTCAGGTGAGCTAAAAACCACTGACCTGCCGCACGTCACTGACAAACTTTATCACATAATGTTGTATTGAGTACACCTCGCCTGAAAGGGATTTGAACTCGCAACATTAGTGATGATAGGCACTGGTTGCAAAGGTAGGTATAAATCCAACTAACATATGATCCGACCATGACAGCCCCTGGGGGACCTCATAAGAGGGGAACTAAGTAACAGTACTGTTTAATAACAACACTTTTCTTACATTTCTACCTACATTTTGTACACATACATTAAATTTGTACCCGTTTCAGTTAGTTTTCCCTATACAAATGCATATACATATAATGGCAGAGCTCCAGATAAGCTGCGTATTTGCGTTTTTTTACGCTATGAAAACGAGTAAAAACGCATGTATTATCAGATCAGAGTGTACATTTACGCATACATATTGCTGTGTAAGCAAACTTTCCAAATTCGGAGCGTACTTGTACGCCGTTGACGATAATACATCGTATACATAAACAATACATTTTTGACTTTGAGAAATTCCCCGTAATTACTTCTCTTTATACTTTTCGAAAGAGAAAGTGTATACATCCGAGGGGTACCGAATGTTTGCCTTTCTAAGCATCGATGTCAAAAGAGATCTGATTGGATGTTTAGGATGTTCAATATTACAAATAAATGCAGTTTAGTTAAGAACTAAAACGAAAGTGAATTTGGGAACACGTTGTTCGTTGAAAATGAGCAAGAACATGAATAAGCGCGCTACGAAAAATTATATACTTTTTTAAAAGTTCCTGACAGTTTCATCTGTGTCTAGTGACAGTATAGTTAATGGAATCATTGATGACATTATCAACACGGCTGTGAAAACTGCCGAAGTCGACGAGCAAAAAACAAAATATTTACAACATTTTATTAATAAACAGAGATATACATTTCACTTGCATCCTGCGTTTATTGAATAACACTTGTGTCAAACATAATTTTAAAAGTGTACATGTAAGCAATCTTTTCTGAAGTAGAGCATACAACAGTGCAAAGGAAATATGCAAATTTTCAAAAGTAGGGGGTAATTACCCTTTGGACTTGAAAATTATCTGGAGCTCTGACTTTTTTATTTTGAGTCCAAAAAATCTGTAAATATTTGCTCGAGTTTGTATAGTCAATAGTATACAAGATGAAATATTTATAAAGAAAAAAATATATAATTAAATCCAATTCTTAATAAAAAAAAAATCCCCTATTTTCAGTCGCCAAATGGACTATATACTATGTAAATGTCTGCATTATGGATACTGCATCTTCCCAAGTGGAAGTGTTTTCAATCTGCTTGTTCTCCCCACAAGCAGATAAGAAACACTTGACTTGTGAAGATGTGATACAGTGGATCCTTGTGTGGACTATCAATTTCACCTTCATGCATCTTATATATAATGTCAGGCAAAAATATGGAATTTGGTCATTGTTGGTACATGAAATCAGTATTTTGCAATATTTTGCAAATTTGAATATTGTATACATACATGTACTATCATACCTGTTAACCCTCCCCCTTTTCGCGGGAGTCTCCCGCGTAAGAGCCTTATCTCCCGCATGGACTAGGTCTCATGCGCGGGAGACATTAATCTCCCGCACGATATCCCCCCAACAAAAAAATAAAGTACAATAAAATCTTGACCTACATTTTGCGATCAATATTTCTGGAAATTCCCTATTTGGAACTCCCGTGCTGATGAAAAATGCCGAGAGATACGAAATGTAAATGATATCCGGTTATTGATCTGTTTGACACCTTTACAGGTAAATTGGGTCATGGAGATTAATTAAGGTGTTGATGATTATACAACAATTATCCACTGATTGACAGTTAATTGGGGATAAGGAAGTGGGTTTGTGGCACACGCTTAGATGATTAGAAGTGTGATAGCCGCAATCAAAAATAGTTATAAACCGTTGTGCAAACAGGAGTCGGACAACCTTTGATGCCGAGGAAAACTTCTTATTTTGATCAAACGTGCAATGAATTCATCTCGGATTGAGTTGTTATGGCTTGTTTGGGACCAAAGCCGATCAAAGTATTATTTAAGGACTAAGTTCCAGGATGGAATTGATAAACCACAAAAATGCCAAAACGTATGCTATCACCCAATGCACCAGCAGCAAAGTGACTTTTTAATTTTAGTGCACTATGACTTTATTGTTCAGAGCATTCTGTCTTCATTTTTATTGCTTTGTTATAACCTTATGATTATGAATGATTATGAATAAATTATATATACAGTTTTTATCCTTCATTCATCATATGAAACACTACTAATAGGACAGAAATGTAAACAATATATATTGAAATGGGATGCAGTTGGTTCAATACTGAAACAAACAAAAAGAAAACATCAATTAACAATAAAAACGTGCACCAAATACGTCGATAAAAAATCTCCAGTTATGAGACCAAATCTCCAGCCAAAAATTTACAAATCTCCAGTTGTAGCATAGCAACTCTATCATATGTATGCAACTACAAGGTACAATTTTGTGCGTTTAAAGGCGATGCACAAAATCTCTCCCTTAGAAGAGTTGGTAGGGGGGAGATCTCCCCCTAGCAGTTCCCAGAGGTTAACAGGTATGGTACTATATCCATATCTAGATATTGTTATAGTGAAAATGAGCAATTCACAAAACATTATTTTCCATATCTGCATGAATTCCAAATATAAAAGAAGAAAAAAGGAAAAATATAAATGTTAGAAAAATGTTTACCAACTATCTAAATTAAAAACAATGGGAGTTATTTCTCAAATTAGGAAAAGATTATAATATGATATATGATGTATATACCATTATACAGTGCCTGTTAGCAGGTATATGAAAGAAAGATAATCATTCTAATGAAGTAATTTTTCAATATGAAATAACATCAAAGAAGTTTCATCAAAGAGAAAGTTTTCATCAGGAAAGAAGTTTAAACACAGTTCCTATTGTTCATTGATTGCCCAACAATAGGAATTTTAAACTTTTTCTGACCAACGTTAAATGGTACAGGAAATCCAGTATAACAACATTTACTTTTTGTTAACTGGATGGATATTAGAGCAAGTCAGTAGAAACATCATTCTTCTAGTAAAATCTATTAAAACTTATACAATTAATGTGGTTTTAATCTATCATATGTCAAAAACACTTGTTTTCAAAAGAGGGAAGTGTTGCTACATATAAAAATCTCAGGCATATAAGAGATAAATTAGACAGCAATAAGTATTTTTGACATTAAGTAGATGCACTTAAAGTCCTTATAAAATTATGAATGTCTATCAAAGCAAATATGAAGAAAAGTCTGCCTGACTGCACAAAATGGAGATGTGCTAGATTTCTTGAATGAAATTTTTTATTGATAAATGCCATACCATTACAGAGCTCCAGATAATTTTCAAGTCCAAAGGGTAATTACCTCTGAAAGTTACCTATTAAACTTCTATATTGAAAAAATATTTATAACATAGGAGGGTAAATGGGTAACTTTTTTTTATTTTGAGTCCCAAAATATATAGTATACAAGATGAAATGTCTATATAAAAAAAAAATAATTAAACCTGATTTTCATAAATAATTTTCAGGATTATTATCATTATTTTATATTTGACCAAATTATAATTTACAAACCAAACAGCGAATAAATGTAATTTCATTTATTCATCAAATTAGAAAAGAATAATTATTTTTCATATGCATTTTAATGCCAAATATACGAATGAAATGAATTCCAATGAAGATTTTTTTCAACTTGAAATAAAATCAAAGTTTTCATCAGGAAAGAAGTTTAAACACAATTCCTATTGTTCATTGATTGCCTAACAATAGGAACATGATTTCTCAACAATAGGAACTTTAAACTTTTTCTGACCAACACCAATGTGACTTCTAGGAGTTTAAATACCAGTTGGTCAATATTCATTGAGTAATTGGTAAATACATTCGTTAAATGGTACAGGAAATCCGGTATAATATTGCTGTGTCTCCCACTCCCCTCCCCAAATGTTTTTGTCTTTATAGTAAAATAATTAGCTTAATAATTTTTTAAATTATAAATTAATCAGGATTTTTATTACCAGTACTAATACACGGCCACCAATCTCTCTAATTCATATTCAAATGATATGCTAACAGTAAAGTTATCAGGATTTCCGGATATATGCATTGGCAGGATCTTTTCTCGTCTACAAGGAGGCAAGTTGCACATTATTATCTTGTATTCAAGCACTTTTTACAAAAAGGGCCATGTAATTCGACGCAATTTAAAAATTCCTAATGCCAGAGTAAGCCGTTTCGTTGACTGATGTGCCGTAATGACTCTAGAATCTTTCTCCTGCGTGTTTTGTCAATCAAAAGAGTTTGATCCTGTAACTGATTGACTGAAGCACAGTCTACAAGCAATTGTGGTGTACATGTATGTCCAGTATCTTTTTATGTTCCAAAATGATTATAAAAGACTTGGCCACAGTGTAATTTGTATCATTGACTATTGTATGTCAATCGAAAATTAAAATGATATGAATTATCGGTATCAGATATGAGAATCTCAATGACTTGTGTGCTTACAGTACTTTAATTTAAACAATATTTATTTAGAAAATAATCAGACTATACATGTACAGTACATCAAACATAGTAAATACAGAGAGGATTTAGAAACAAACAATTATTGCTTTTATAAATCTGTCTCCTAAAGTACTTTCCCATAGTGTATTGCACACATGCATGCGTTGCATGGTAAAACTTGAAATGTGTTGTGAAACAAATCAATAACGATGTTTGTGTCTCAAACTTGAAATAAAACGAAAGTTTTGAAAAGTAAATATAAGTCGTAAATCAAAATCAATTTTCTAAAAATTAGATTGATAAAAAAGCAGTTGAAGGAAGTTCATGGAACTTAATATTCATTATTTGTTTGGCAGCAATATAGTATTTCAAACCCAAACATGTTTAAGAACCAAATTTTGGTTGGAAGACGTAATTTTGGGAAACAAGACAGTTCGGCACCCGTTGAAAAAGACAGTTCAGCACCAAGACAGTTCGGTACCGTTGAAAAAGTGTCAAATCGGCACCGCATTTTCTTTCAAACAAACGTGATTACCTTTTTCAAAATAAAATCAACGAAAATTTAAAAAAAACATCAATGATCGTTTAAATGCAATCAAAACATAATTTATTTAAATATTCTTTAAAAGAAGCCATTATTAACTTAATTAAGATCAAAAGCAGTGATCAAATGTTTACAGCTTGTGTTTGCATTGGTGATTGTTTGTTTTCGAGATGATTCGGCCTTACAACAAATGCGGCCTTGGTTAATGCGGCCTCAGTTAAGAATGATGTGTATCTATGGATATATACGATACATACGATAAAACGACACATGGTGATGATTTGAGTAAATAATTAATTAATCAATTTGTCTATCAGGTGGCAAATAGCATGTGGTTTTTTTTGTTTATACCATGACAGCAAAATATTAGAAAATTAACGTATGTAGACGTAATTTTAATAAATAGATTATTAAAAACATAATAAAACAAAAACAAAATATTCGAACAAAAACGAATCGCGAGAAGACATTAAACATTTGAACAAGGATTTGAATCACAAAATATTTTTTGTTATAATGATTTATTTTGGAAAAAGGTGGGAGCGTTTTGGTAAAAAGTATGGGCGAAATTATTTCTGTCATTATTACCAAAAAATACTAATTAAAAAATTGTTAAAATAATAACGATTTATTATGGGTTTTCATATTTAGTTACGAGTAAATCTTGTGAAATCTAGAAAACAGATATCAAAACATCAGAATCAAGGCTATTGGAAGTTTTGTACGTAAATTCAAAGAAAAAAACACAAGTGCCGAATTGTCCGGATGCCGAAATGTCTTGTACAGGTGCCGAATTGTCTTGGTGCAGAAGTGTCCTGGTGCCGAAGTGTCCAGGTGCCGAAGTGTCTAGCATTCGTAATTTAGACACAGCAACCATGATTCGATAAATCTATGGTCCAAATCAATAATGTGATCATACTTATGTTACCATAGAACTGACAAAAGTTGACAAACTTGAACACAAAATTGATTTCAAATTGTTTTTCTTAAGTAAAACTGCATGTGCTAATACTAACTTACTAGAGCAATAAAAATACGAAAGGTAGTATGAGGAAAACATTAATTGGGATTCTCATCGATTATGAATACTATCTAACTCATATCTGATACCGCTAACTAATTTCTGATCCCGATAACTCATATCATTTTAATTTTCGATTGACATACAACAATCAATAGTCAATAATACAAATTACACTGTGGCCAAGTCTTTTATCATCATTTTGGAACATAAAAAGATACTTGACATACATCACAATTGCTTGTAGACTGTGCTTCAGTCAATCAGTTACACGATCAAACTCTTTTGATTGACAAAACACGCAGGAGAGATTCTAGCGTCATTACGGCACATCAGTCAGCGAAACAGCTTACTCTGGCATTAGGAATTTTTAAATTGCGTCAAATTACATGGCCCTTTTTGTAAAAAGTGCTTGAATACAAGATAATAATGTACAACTTGCCTACTTGTAGACGTGAAAAGATCCCGCCAATACATATCCGGAAATCCCGATAACTTTACCGTTAGCATATCATTTGAATACGAGTTAGAGAGATTGGTGGCCGTGTAATAGACTGATCATATTCCTATTACGCTATCTTTGATCCAAAATTGATTTGAATAATTTAAACAACTCATCATTATTTTCAAAAATGTTAATTGAAGGAATAAAAAAAAGTTTGAAGATATAGAAGCTGTAAATAAATAATTATAAAATATTTGCTTTCACCAAAAGTTGTCTTGACATGACAGAGTTACAACAGTAGACTGTACATTGCATTATGATGTTACTTTGATAACAAAGAAGTGACTCAATTGATTGTTGTTGGTTTTTTTGCTTTGATCCAAGTGAAATAGTCCTCTGTGCAAGCCACACAGACTCTTTTGCTTGGATACTTTTCATTCAGGAAAACACACATTTAATGTTCAATATAGACCATTTTTGTTATCAAAATTGTATCTATTACAACTGAAATTTGTTCAATATAAAAATCTACCATCTCGACTCGGGCACTTGCACAAGACAGAGGAAATTTGTGTATTTAATGATAACCCAACTCATTCTTATGTTATGTACGATTGGATATATATTGAAGAAAATATATCTAAATAAAGCATCATTACCTGTCAATGAAACTTCTAGCACGTGTTTAATAGAAACATTTAACTTTGCGTTTCATTTATTGTCCATCTTATGACCTCACGGAATTCAGATAATTTAAACATAGATCTCGGTAACCTATTATGCATCAGTGCATCGACGACATGAACACCTGTCACAGTCCTTCGATGAAGCATTAAGACATGTAACTGTTGATTAGACAAGAATCAATTAAATTAAATGTCTCGATGTTCTTTCCTGTCCTTTTGTTTATATTTTCATTCCATTCTTTTCACTTTCACTTATCAAAATATTACGAAGAAAAAAGTTCATTTTCAATCAATGTTAATAAACTAATAAATTACTCGAATGATATGACATTCACATCAAAAATGACAAAATATATTTCCTGTATGATTACCACTCTCATTAGTTTCCTGAGAAAAAGATATCTCAAAATGAGAAAGTGGGTATTTGCGGATTAATATGCAGGTGCCATCTTTAAAGGGGAAATAACTCTACTAACTAAATGACTTATTTCCCCTTGCAATGGGTCTACACCACATATCAAAATGAATGAAAAATGAAATTTGACGGAACCTGGAACACATTTATACAATGTCTGACAGTAGGTATGTGAAAAAACACCAAGGACTTTGAAGGAATGACAAACTTTTAAAGAAAATATCTCACAAATTCATATGATTTAGTAGACCGAATTATTCTGTCGTTTAGATTAGAAAGCCCTCTTCGAAGCTGAGGCTTTCGAGATGATCCGGCCTTAAAACAATCCGGCCTTACGAAAATCTGGCCTAAAACAAATGCGGCCTTAGTTGATACGGCTTCAGTTAAGAATGATGTGTATCAATGGATATATACGATACATTAAACAAATGATAATTAATTGCAAGAGAACATTTAAGGAATTTCGCTTGTTGACAGTTTGGTATATCAACTTGAATTGTTTTTCTAATCATCAACTTAAATGGAAATGATTTCCGTCATTATTACCAAAAATTACTATTTAAAAAATTGTTAAAATAATAACGATTTATTATGGCTTTTCATATTTAGTCACGAGTAAATCTTGTGAAAACACTGCAAGTTCCAATATGTCATGAATATTTATGCTAATAATCTGAATACATTATTTTAATCATCATATCCATAAATATTTAAATACAACTTTTATTTTTTAATTATTCTTTTCCCTAAAATCATAGTCACAAAAATATATTAGCGTAGTTGTTTATAATAGTGTATACTAAATATATCTCATGGCCGGAACATCCATTTTATATAAGGCCGGATTTGCGTAAGGCCGCATCAACTTGTAAGGTTCTTCTTCTTCTTTACATTTCTGACCGTCCTTCACTACTGAAGATTATTGGCTGAGCGCCGTATTAAATTTAGTTAATACATAAGTTAACATATATACAATAAACAATGAATCAAAGGTTAAAACTATATACATTTGATAACTACTATGAGTATGAGTGATTATGGTGTGAAAATTGGAATCAAGGCAGATACTGGGATCATGCTCTTGAAACCGTCAACTGTGTCTGCAGTGGTAAATGTTGTAGGCAGTTGATTCCAAAGTGTGATAGACCTGGGGAAGTATGAGTATTTGTAGCAGTCTTTTTATCATAGGATATTTATCTTTTACTTATCTGACTTTTTATGTTTATTTTTATTTTTTTATGCTGCTTTCTAACAAGACAGTAAGTAAAAGATAAATATAGAATGATAGAAAAGGATTTCTAAACGACAGAATAATTCAGTCTAATTTTAATTATTTCTTCTTTTTTCTTCTTCTTTTGGTATACAGCTATCCATCCACTGGATGATCACTAGCTAGTCTTGGAGACTTGTTATGATTTTTTTTGATCCCTCGACTGACAACTCTTAAAACCACGTTTTTAGAGTTGCCAGTCAAGTGATGAAAAAATCGTAAGAAGTCCCTGTGATCTAGACAGAGTCACAGTCAATGTAATCATGGACTTGTTAAAAAAACCCACCAAAAAACAAACCACCCATTCAACTTCAAGTGCTATACATGTATCTAATCATGTTATATATAGCCTAAAGCCAGTAAAGAGGTATGCGATAATCTACACACCTGTTTGTGTTTATCAATTTATATTGTTATGTAGAATTCAAATACTTTAATGAATTGAAATCCAAATTCCAGGATTAGATAAAAAAAAACCAGACATGGTCACATCATACATTAATATGAAACAGGCACGGCCATGAATGCTCGTGAATCTGAAAATTATCTGGCAATTTCACGCTCATCCAGTGCATCAAAATGTGTCGAGATTTTTTGGGCCGAGATACAGGTATATATCGGGGACAACTTTTTTTTAGGGCCGAATCTAGTCTCATTTAATCGAACTGTCGTTCCTTACGAATTCTCAAAAGTTAACTTCCGCGTAGAAGCAAAAATTCTTGTCAGTATGTCAGAAGAGATTTAATAAATTAAAAAATATCAATATAAGTAAAACAAGCTAGCAAAATGCCTTATTACACACGGGTTCCGGGTTTCAGTGGTATCGGATGTACGAGAGAGGGTACAAGACTTCGGATCACCTTTGCGCTTTATGTTAAGAAGATCTTCATTAGTTGAGTGTGTTAGTGTGTTACACGGAATGTGTTTACAATGCGCATAATTTTTTTTTATCTCTCAGTATGTGCAGCCATGTTTGTCAAAGAATCCTAAGAACACATTTTATACCATAAAGAGCTCGCTGACGCTCGCATATTATTTTCTAAAAACATAAACCACGAACATAAATTCATACAAACAATAATTTTCTGACATCACGACTGAGGAGCTTCTACATGTATGTATATATAGAAAACCCAACAATATATCCATTAATCTCGTTGAGATTAGGATTCCGAAGAAATTTTCCGTCACTTTCTACATCCTAGTTTTTCTTCAGAATCCTAATCTCAACAAGATTATATATATTGATGTAATTTAAACATAGTGTAATCAACTGACTCTGTCAAATATTTTTTTTTAGTATACATTCTATTGATTTGCTGAACATACAATTATGTAGAATGATAATGTAGACATCACTGTCCACATTTACTCCTAATAAAAGCGTAGATATCAAATTTAGTGTGCACGACATGACGTTTCTGGAATAACCTTCATCGGGTACGCTCAAAATCGAAAGATTGAAAAGCCAAATAATTGTTCCATCATTTTCTTCAACAACTATATAATGATGTTGACCACTTCACTATTTTTCAACATATATAACAGGTTGAAAACTTCCACAAATAGCAACACATTTCATATGTACTTAAAAGGGTGTCCAGCTCTCTACTAATCTAGTTATTATATTGCGGCTTCTTCAGTTTTATTTTCAAAATGGAACTGTAAAAGAAACAGATTATTAATGGTCTACATTACTCAGCATTATCACAGAAATTATCCCATGAATGTCAGCAACTGCTGAATATGATCAATACTTGTGAGGCAGTAAATGCTTTGAAACCCTGCAAGAGTTCTGTGTGGACGAAATGACAGATTTCGTAATTATCAATGAAATAACTGAAAAAGTCATTGATATCTTTTTAGTACACCATGAAAAAATATGCCACTATTTTATTGTACTTTTTTAATGCTAGTTCAATTTACTAGCATTGAAGTGACTTGTGGCAGGTCAGTGGTTTTCTCGGGGGACTCTGGTTTCCTTCACCAATTTTATATTTGCAAACTGACTGCCACGATATTACTGAGATATCATATTGTTGATAGTGGCATTAAACACCATAACCCTAACCCAATTTTAAAATTCTCTATCATGTACAAATGTACCTATATATAGAAATTTTTTAAATTGAACTAGTCCCTGTTCCCCGAGAGATAGCATGAAGCACATGCCTAACAGGGACTTCTCGTCAAATTAAAAAAATTTGTATCAAGAACAGTATATACATGTATATATATATATACATTACATAATGTATATATATATACCTGCAGAGTTAAATTCAATTTAAGCTTGCTTAAAGTAAATTTGTCTTTACAGAAACACAAGAATGCCAGTGAACCAGCCAACAGGTGAGTTATTTGTACTGTTACTCCTTTAGATATGACAATCTGAAAATACTGATTATATAGAACTTCAACATGTTAAAAAAATATATATGTAGTGAAAACAAAATGGCAGCACATAGGATGACATGTTTTAAAACCTATATGTTCAGTTTCAAAGCAGTTAAATGGTAAGTAAGTATACTGGGTCAAATCTTTTAATTACAGTGTAATTTAATTTTACATATAAACTAAAAACAAATACAATATAGTAGATTTTAATAATGCTATCTACCCCATAAAGGCCGGGGAAAAAATTGTATTCTGTTTACATCTACATACAGTATATGAACATAATTTCCTGTCACCTACTGGTATTTTCAAAACAAATGTTTGCCTCAATTAGAAAAGATTGTGAGTTTGATCCCTGATCCATTCAAACCGATGCAGTATTTGATCCTTCTTTTGCTTAGGAATGCAGCAGTAAGGGGAGTAAATCTAAGAGCAAAAACTGGTTGGCTCAGGATAATGTATGTACATGGGTCTGACTGAAGTGACATGTTTACCTGTAGACTGTTGTTTAAGTGAGCTATAAAATTCCAGCTCAGTGTTGTCATTATCTCATCAAAACATAACATGTTCTCCTTGCATGATATAGCTGAAAAATTGCTGACTTGGCATTAGTTCAATAATAACTTGATTCCATAATACCAGGAGAAACATCTCGTTACCTTAATTAAATTGATTACGTTAATTGCATTAATGGAGTAATGGACAATGATTGGCATGCTTGCCTCGAATGTGGTAGATTGAGAGTTTTAGTACATGTAACATGGTATTTGTTATTTTCCCACTAAACACACAGCATTAAGGAGTAAGAGCAAAAGAATGGTAGGCTTGGAATCAGAATAATATGTTTGAGTTAAGCGACATGTTTGATTTATACACAGACTTTAATTTGTTTCAGTGAGCTAGCGATATAAAAATCCAGCTAAGCGTGTTGATCAAATTGGACAACAACTTAAATTCATCTCATCGAAATGCTCACAATATTCAATAACTCGCTCACATATTGTTTTGAATTGATTTATTCAGGTAAAGTTATTTTGAATTTAGACTTGTCCACATTATAATGAGTCAGAAATATGGAAAAAAATGTCCATAGGTTTTTAAACTGAAACTCTGTACGAGTGAAGTATTATTGTTTTCAGGTAACTTCAGAATGCAGCAATTTCCTCAACAGTATATGCAACCTGGTATGGTGAGATATCCCATGATGCCAGGTCACATGATGCCATCACATGGTCAGCTACCAAGACAACCACCAAACATGATGTTTCATGGACAAGTAAGTTGTTATTACAGTCTGTTTGGACTATGCCATTACTGGGTGGCATGTTTTGGATAATTTTATTTTATCCTACAATTGTGGGATTTTGAGTACTAATAAAGGGGGTCAAATAAACTTCAGTGTTATTTAATCATGAACTTGATCAAGCTTTTGTAGTACCTGATGAATGTAGAGCTATAGTAAGAAATGTTAGCAGTATAAGTGAGGACCTCATAGAGGACACAATTGAAAATGATTATAACGACACTTTTTCTGAACTATTTTCAAACAATTTGGCACTTGTTTTGCACTTTTTTACATTGCAGGATAAACACGATTATACGTACATTGTCGGTAAATATAAAATTAATTTGCACTCACTGCGAAGCAGGCAATAAAAGGAAACTTTTTATCTCTGTTCATGTTTTTTTGTTTGTAATGTAATAACTTTTACAATATAGCATAGATTAATATATATGGTCTTTTTTTAGTTGAAAAAACCGCAGTGTAGGTGTTCTTTATTGTTTGGCAATATTTCTTTGACCTTTTGTTTTGGGATTGCAATAGCTATATTTGCATCATCACTTCAGAAGTTTTGTGGTCGCCACCATGACTTGTTTAACCATTATAGATTATGCATGTAAAAATGACCACAGATATGTTCTGATTGTAGTAATCACAATCCTGTCCTTTCCTTGAATTCATGACATCACAGGATTTTTAACAAGAGTAACAGGATGTGTGTCGCTAGTGGAGCAGGCACTGCTTTCCCTTCTGGAGCAGCTGGGTTCACCTCCTGTTGTTCATTCTTTAGTTTTCTGTGCAGGAACTATTGTTTGTCTTTTTGTTCTTTATCTTTTGACCATTGTCTGTACGTTTTCAAATTACAACTCTTGATTACCACTTTGGTATCTTCAAACTTATTTTGCAGTGAGTTGTTGATGTTAGAGGCAGCCATCTTTGTCTATTTTTTTTAATCTATTTTATATACCATAAGATAGAGATAGATTGTTATTATGTTATGCTTTCAGATGGGGGTAAGAGGACCTGGTATTCCTCCTCCAGCTTACAGACCAACAGGGATGGGACAGCAATATAGAACCAAGTAAGATTGTTGTTAAATGTTTGGTAGGATATAATTTGAGGGGGGGGGGGATCGGCATTATAAGCGATAAAGGGGATAACATGACCTGGTATAGCTTCTCTACAGACAGCAAAGTAAGATTATTATGTGGTAAGATAAATTCTAAAGGAGGGGACTAAAGGGGAGGGGGTTACATGACCTGGTATTGTTCCTATCCTTTACAGACCAACATGGATGGGACAGTACTTTGCTTTTGCTTTATGAATGAAAAGACATTCATATGTATTGTTAGACTGAAAAATATATATATTGGCAACACATTATGTACAGAAGTACGACATAAATCAAGGAGTAACGCTAGTTACTTACAGTAAAACTCGTATATAGCGAACACGGTTACAAAATACAATGAATATACGCTTATAGCGAATAATTTTCATTTATTATTTAAATTGTTTGGCAATACATCTGTACTTGATTGTCAATGTATCTTATAATTATGTAAGGATTATGTCAGAATGTTTTCTTGTGAAACAGGTCATAAAGAGATATAGAGAATAGACTGTGTTAGTATCTGTGTAAAGCTTAACCATATCATCCTTTATCCTTCTACAATTTTATTTCTGATGTTTTGCTATTGAATTCTTCATTATATTAACACCACATGGACACAAACATATCAAAATATTTACATATTAATAAGATGAAAAACAAAAATACCACACAGAACAGTGTCCAAAAGCCATCAGTTGTGTAATGGTTAGTGTGCTCACCTTGAGTGCGGTAGATCGGTGATTCAAGTCACGATTGGGTGAAACCAAAGATTATGCAAATTTTTGCTTCTTCATCAAGCACACAGCATTAAGGAGAAAGATCAAAGACTGGTTGGCTCGGAATCAGGATAATGTGTTCGAGTAAGGTGACATGTCTATCCGCGGACTGTTGTTTCGGTAAGCTTGCACTATAAAAATCCAACTAAGCGTGTTAATCTAGTACAAAGTGGACCTCATCATCATCTCATTAAAAATTTGCTTGCTCTCGCCATGATACAGCGAAAAAACTGCTGAGTTGGCATTAAACAACAATCAATCAATCCAAAAACCAATAGAAAAACATTGGAAAACTGATACGTACCCTAACATACAAATACATGACTGCTCACTTTCCTGGCATGGTACAGACTCTTTCAATAAAAAGTGGCATGTTAAACTAGTTTATTGGGTTTATTCTTGAGTGTTGTACTAGTTTTAGCTCTATTATGTTAGTTTGTAATGGGAATATCAATTTCTTAGTTTTTTTGTATTTCAGTAATCCTCAGTACAGACAACAGATGTCGCCCGAAACAATGAAGAAAATGGAAAAAGAGAAATTTTATCTTGAACAAAAACAGAAACTGAAACAGTTCTACACTCAGTCAGTAGATCCAAACAAACTAATAGAATCTATGTTTGGTAAAACAGAGAAACCAAAAGTTAAACAGGATACTACAGGTTTGTGAAATATAGGGGTTAAGAGTTATGGTGTTTAATGCCACTTTCAACAATATTTCAGTTAAATCGTCGCTGTCAGTTTTATTGGTTCGGAGTTCGGTAATTTTGTTATTACCCTTATTTTATTGGTGGAGAAAACCACCGACCTGTTGCAAGGCACTGACTAACTTTTTCACATAATGTTGTATCGAGTATACCTCGCCATCAGCAGGAATCGAACTCACAACTCTAGTGGTGATACACTGATTGCACAGGTAGTTGTAAATCCAACTACCATACGATCACGACCACGAAGGCCCCTTGTCATACTGTCTTCAGTGAAAAAAAAACTTTTTAACTCAGTGATCTTAAATCAGAGACCTTCCATCAGAATTACTTGGTAGGTAGTCAAAAGAGACTTGCTATCTTCACATAGATAGTTTGGTATAACACATTCTTAGAGGTGAAAATTGTCCAAAAATAGGAAGAAAATACAATGTAATTGCAATCTAATTAAAATTTGATCTACACACTTTTATTTGCTTGGCTGCTGCTGGGAGATTTAACAGCATCCCATTAGAGTTCGCATCAGAGGTCAAAGTCAATTGTCCAATCAGAAATTAGGGTCCCAAAATCTTCACGGTTGAAGTAGACTGACGTTTTACCAAATTGCCACTAAAAAGGGAGACATGTCACCATATCAAAATAGATAAAATGGCAGCCCCCATGCAACATGAAAAACGATAACCGAAAAAGGATTCGGGTCGGTTTTTAACACCCAGACAAATATATTGCTGACCATCTTTATAACATTAAGTTCTATCAAGTACATCTTGGGTACAAACTGATCTCACACACTTTAGTTGTGATAGGGACTGATTGGTGAAGTTAGATATATGTGATCACATCCATGGTGATCTCTTGTCATCATCATAGCCATGTAATTAAGTCAATAATCAAGTTAAGATAGGGACTGATTGGTGAAGTTAGATATATGTGATCACATCCATGGTGATCTCTTGTCATCATCATAGCCATGGTAATTAGGTCAATAATCAAGTTAAGATAGGGACTGATTGATGAAGTTAGATATATGTGATCACATCCATGGTGATCTCTTGTCATCATCATAGCCATGGTAATTAGGCCAAAAAAAATATGTGTGTTTACGGTCACCCGACCTACCCTAATTTTTGCTAGCGACCCTATGCATTTTTACACAGAATTCGGATAACCATTTTTGTTGTTTAACCAGCAGCAATGTTTTATTTATTCAACTGCTAGTTTTTTGTCGAAATTGAGAGCAAAGAAGGTAGAAAAACTGCATAATTCGTCATTTTACCGGAATTTTCGAAAATTAAATACCGGAACCGGGAACGACTATTTCCGGTTTTGTCGATAATAAAAAAAAAAAAAAAAAAAATTAATCCCGACCGACCGACCCTAGATTTTTTTGACATGTGACAGTAAACACACATATATTTTTTTTTGGCCTTAGGTCAATAATCAAGTTAAGATAGGGACTGATTGGTGAAGTTAGATATATGTGATCACATCCATGGTGATCTCTTGTCATCATCATAGCCATGGTAATTAGGTCAATAATCAAGTTAAGATAGGGACTGATTGGTGAAGTTAGATATATGTGATCACATCCATGGTGATCTCTTGTCATCATCATAACCATGGTAATTAGGTCAATAATCAAGTTAAGATAGGGACTGATTGATGAAGTTAGATATATGTGATCACATCCATGGTGATCTCTTGTCATCATCATAACCATGGTAATTAGGTCAATAATCAAGTTAAGATAGGGACTGATTGATGAAGTTAGATATATGTGATCACATCCATGGTGATCTCTTGTCATCATCATAGCCATGGTAATTAAGTCAATAATCAAGTTAAGATAGGGACTGATTGATGAAGTTAGATATATGTGATCACATCCATGGTGATCTCTTGTCATCATCATCGCCATGGTAATTAGGTCAATAATCAAGTTAAGATAAAAGTATCAGTTTCTTACTCTACTAATCACAAATTATATCTTATATTATTACAAAAATGAAAAACATGTTTTTTTGTGGATATTATGTTCTAAGAATTTAGAAGTTAACCAAGCAATTTTCCTTTATAGCTCCCGAAGAAGATTTTAATGAGAGTTTTGGAGATTTTATTGGAGGACCATCTGTTAGTACATGCAGTCAATCAGAACCTGCTCAACCTGCTAAGGAAGAGACCAGTGACATTCCAATCACAGAAACAAATGACAACCAGTCTCCAAGAGGAAGTCAGAAAGAGGAAACAAAGGGTATATTTCAAAAACTAATTCGTGGATGAAAATAGTAATTTGTTTTGAGTTACATAATAATTTATAAATTAGGTACAAACATCCTTTTCCTTTTATTAGATTTTATAATGAAACAGACCATATACCAGCAGTAATACATAATACAGTCAAACCTGCCTTAAAGGGCACCTCTATATAACAAATCACTGTCTATAAAGGGCAGTCTCATTTTTCCAATGGATGAATACTGCATATAATTTTAATCTGTATATTAAGGACAACTGCTCATAAAGGGCACATTTTCAGGTTCGGTCGAGTGTCTTTTATATACAGGTTTGTGTACACAATATCCAATGAACTTTCAACATAACTGTCAAATAGATTTCTAATTTAGTGTTCATGAGGCATCATCAGGTACGATCATAGTCAAAATATTGGAAAGCCAAATGATTTAAAAGTCCTTGGGAGCAAGTAAACCAAAGACCCTAAACAAAATAGCCAAAATCAGCCCAGGTTACCTGTAGCTATATCTAATGGAGATTGACTTTAGTTTTAATAAATAACATTATTTAGGAACCGTAACCGTTGCCATCAATACAGTCAAACTTGTCTTAGCGACCCTCTCTATATAACGACTTCCTTTGTTAGCCGACCTTCTTTATTCCTCCCTGGCGTTTTCTCGTGCATTCGACCTTTATATAACGTCCCACTGTCTAACTCAAATAACGACCGTGTTCTTTGGGTAAAAATCCTTCATATAACGACTATTAGAGGATTATTATCAAAGCGGAAGTTAGATAATAAATAAACATACACAGTCCCGACTTTGGAAAAATGTCCATTTTGCCCAGCTGATGCAGCGATTGTTGCCAATATCCCTCTAGCTGATATTTGCATGATCTACTGACAACATCTCACTCCCAAAGTCTATACCTGTTACTAGTTCATAATAATAGATTTGTCATATTAGATGAAGTCACGATTAGCGTTATTGTGTAAGACCGCCATTTTTTTTACAGGTAAGTTGTTCACGTGATGATTTATTATTGTTGCTTTGGTTTATTTGGGTTTATTTCTTATTTATAATTAAATATTTAAAATTGCTTATTATAGAAAATACCGTTTTAATCTTTCAGTTTTATTAATAAATAATCGTGATTTAAAAAATTATTGTATGAAGTACTGGTTCCCAGCATATATTTCTGTCAACATTCATTTAACGTGCGGTAACAGATCAAGGTAAACACATGCTGATTGTGTGATTAGGCTATTTATAGTTTTTGGCGAGTGATTGAAGTTTGAAAACGTTTTGACAGGAAATTTCATTCTTCTAATCATAATGATTAATTCTAATTACGATAACAATTAAGATAAAAACAGCTGTTGAAAGAAAGTAAAAAACTCGATCATTTAATATTCTTTTTTTTATAATTTCACCCACAAAGGACGGAAATATTTAACGATAATTGAACATATTTTTTATTTCATTATACCTTTATCTTGCCAGAATTTAAGATATATTCATGCATTTGTCCTCCACACGAACGGGTTACAAGTTGATGCGGATTATATGCCCGAACTAGGTTTTTACTCTCAAGATTTTGGGAGCAAATATCATAACCTCTATTCAACGACCCCCTGTCTTATACAACCTTTTTTCAGAACTCCCTTCAATGGTCGCTATAGACAAGTTTAACTCTATATCTAATAAACCATGTCAGTGCTGAAGTACTTACTACTGGAGAATGATACCTAAGGGGACTAATAGTCTACCAGCAGAGGTATCGACCCAGTAATAGATATTGGATATGGAATACCACAAGGAAGCATACTTACACCCTTTCTTTTTCTTTTGTATTTAAATGATTTACCCCATTATGTAGAACATAGTATGTCAGATTTGTATGCAGATGATACCACTATACACTTCTCGTCTAATTCCATATCTGACATTAACATTAAGTTGAATGGACTGTTGTTTCAGTGAGCTAGCACTATGAGAATCCAGCTAAGCTTAGTACAAAGCGAACATCATCATCATCTCATTAAAATGTAACGTGTTCTCACCATTATATAGCTGAAAAGTTGCTTACTTGTTTTAGACAACAATCACTGACTCACTCACTATAATGATATGATCCTTATTACTTGTACAGTTGATATAAATGCCATGATGATGGAGTGTTCAGATCTGACAGCTCCTAACAAAGCTAAGACATTCCAGAAACATTCCCTGAAGCAGCTACACCCTTCATACCATACAGTTAAACAACATGAGAGTAACCAAGCTAGACAGTGGAAACAGATGAACTTAGATGACCTTGGAGATATCTTTGTTGCCGAAGGTTTGTTGAATTTGTTTAAATTGTTTTAGCAGATAATGTGAACAGTCCTCACGATAAGCACAGGTCCTCCAACCCAAGACCAGTAAAACTTTGTTAAGACCAGAAAATATTTCAGTTTTTATTTTAGAAGTATATAAAAATAAATTCAAGAATTTGATTCCAACCAATAAATTCAAATTTTCATTTCGAGGACTGTGTGAAAGTTTAAAATAATCATTAACATTTTTTATTTTTAAAGATTGAAAATAAAATGTGACTTACGAAAAGTTGTACATGAAAAGAATAGTCCAAATAATAAGACAAAGGCAATATAAAATTACCTGCAAAGTTTGCATTGTAAAACTTTTTTTGGGTTAAAGAATCATTTTGAAGTCATATTAAACATTTATTGATGTATTTTCAAGGTTATTTTTGTAAGCAATAATTTCATTTATGTAAGAATATTGTGCTGTCTGTCTCTTGATAGCAAATTGAAAATGTTCAGTCGTTGTTAATTGACTAAAAGGATTGACATAATGTTTGTTACAGAACCAGTGATAAAATCAAGGGAAACAACCCCTGAGCTGAAAGATCTTGGCCTACCACATTGGTGTAAAGATGAATCAAAGATACCAGAATTATATAAACATGTATTGGAGGCTAGTTCTGTGTAAGATATCATTGTTATCTACATATATTTTAATACAACTTTGGACCATCATGGTCGTGATCGTATGGTAGTTGGATTTACAACTACACATGTAATCAGTGCCTATTACCACTAAAGTTGTGAGTTTAAATCCTGCTCATGACGAAATGTACTCGATACAACATTATGTTATAAAGTTTGTCAGTGACTTGTGGCAGGTCACTGACTTTCTCCACCAATAAAACTGACCAACACGATATAATTGAAATATTGTTGAAAGTGACATTAAAACACCATAACCCTAAACCAAAAACTATATCTACATATATTATAATACAACATGAATTAAAACATTTGATTTACTTGGGTAATGTTAAATTTCTTTCAGTGCAAAATTCTGGTTACGTGTTCAAACGTCTTACTCAATTGAAGACATGTATGGTGTAAACATATTTTATTATGCAAATAAAATGTATTACATGCATGAAGTAACAATACTTATAACTGAGATTTTAAAACAAGGGACACAACCCTTTTATAATTTCATCATAGAGACACGGCTTCTGATAGTTCAACATTTAAATTATGTGATATTGATTGTTAAAAATAGGGATAATACTTCTTCAATATGACAGATATTTGAAACAACAATTGATATCATTTTGAAAGTTTAAGAGTAAAATTATTTATAGATCATGGGAAATATTGAGAAAACATACATTTGTGTATAACTGCATCAGTGGTGTAATGGTAAGCATGCTCGGGTCAAACCAAAAACTATGAAATTGGTATTTGTTGCTTCTCCGCTAAGCACACAGCATTAAGGAGAAATGGCAAATACTTGTTGGCTCAGAATCAGGATAATGTCTCTGAGTGGTGCGACATGTCTATCCGCGGACTGTTGTTTCAATGAGATAATGAGATTTAATTTTGTTTTGTGGGCCGTTGTGGTCGTGATCATATGGCTGTTGGATTTACAACTACCTATGCAATCGTTGCCTATTACCACTAAAGTTGTCAGTTCGAGTCCAATTCATGGCCAGGTGTACTCTCTGCAACTCTATGTGATAAAGTTTTCAGTGACTTACGACAGGTCGTTTGTTTTCTCCCGGTACTCTGGTTTCCTCCACCAATAAAACTGACCACCACAATATAGCCGAAATATTGTTGAAAGTGGCGTTAAGCATCATAACCCTTAATTTTGTTTTGTATATTTACAGGGAAGGTGTGATACAGACAGACCGTGTTTACCCTATACTGATACTCAGTGGGCTAGCTAAGGAAGTTTTAGGTCATATATGGTCTATGTGTAATAAAATGACTCCTGGTCAGCTGATTAAGGAAGAGTTATATTTAGTTCTAGGATTTATCTTTTTAGCTCAGGTAAACAGTAAATATAAAGTGTTACCTTGTATGTGTATGTCCTCGTGTTGCTTCTCAGATGTATTTTTCGCTCACCAGGCATTTGTCTTTGGCCAATAATAACTGCCTTTTATTGATAATACTTTTGTAATAGTCTTGTTCCCTATAGAGAAATGTTCATTTCAAGTTTTTAGAAGTTAAATTTCATTTGAAGTCATTTATTTGCATTATCAGTGTTTCATCACACTCCAGAAATTCTAAATCTATAATATTTTGAATAAGATGTTTAGTTTTACAAGTGGTATTTTGTAACGAACTAATTAAACAGGAAAATAAAGACAGGAAAAATTATAGTCTATTGAAGTATGGAATATATGGAGCGTATTTCATCAATTGATCGATTGTTGTTTAATATCAATTTAGCAGTATTTCAACTACATTTGAATATGTACATTGATAACAAGAACAATTTTGCAATCAAGCAATAGTGAACTAAAAGGTAAAACTGTAGCACTAGGATAGACCTATGGACCAGGGGGGGGGTGCACCTGGCGTGCGCTCCCCCTAAAATTGGACAAAATATGATTTTTTTTGGCATAAAATCGTGATTTTTCACACGAAATACCCCAAAAATTTTCGCGTCTCCCTCAGCTATTGGAAAAAATATGATTTTTTGGCGTAAAATAGTGATTTTTCACACGAAATACCCCAAAAATTTTCGCGCCTTCCTCCACTCGGCGTAATTTTTTTAAGTGCGCCCCCCCCCCTAACTTGAAATCCTGGATCTGCCCCTGTGGACAGTTGTTTATACTTCCACAGGAAACAGGCTATATGATGGATAGGCTTGGAAAATTTTACCTGGCAACAGGCCACTAACAACCAATCCTGAAAAGCTATTGCTCATAAGAAGCTGCTGCATGTCTTTTTCATGTAAACAGGGCAAAGTGTAAGAAAATGAGTGACCAGGTCAAGGAGAATGTTGAGGGCAATCTGTGTGATCATTCCTCACAACTAAAACATCCCCTTCGTAGAGATTCAACCTGCTTGAGAGAAACTAGGTTCTATTTCTTTTACTTTGTGTTCCCTCTTGGATGTCTGGCATAGACAAACATGTTGGGATATCATTGGGGGAGAAAATAACAATGCTAATTGTATGTGTTGGGATATCATTGGGGGAGAAAATAACAATGCTAATTGTATGTGTTGGGATATCATTGGGGGAGAAAATAACCATGCTAATTGTATGTGTTGGGATATCATTGGGGGAGAAAATAACCATGCTAATTGTATGTGTTGGGATATCATTGGGGGAGAAAATAACAATGCTAATTGTATGTGTTGGGATATCATTGGGGGAGAAAATAACCATGCTAATTGTATGTGTTGGGATATCATTGGGGGAGAAAATAACAATGCTAATTGTATGTGTTGGGATATCATTGGGGAAGAAAATAACAATGCTAATTGTATGTGTTGGGATATCATTGGGGGAGAAAATAACAATGCTAATTGTATGTGTTGGGATATCATTGGGGGAGAAAATAACAATGCTAATTGTATGTGTTGGGATATCATTGGGGGAGAAAATAACCATGCTAATTGTATGTGTTGGGATATCATTGGGGGAGAAAATAACCATGCTAATTGTATGTGTTGGGATATCATTGGGGGAGAAAATAACAATGCTAATTGTATGTGTTGGGATATCATTGGGGGAGAAAATAACCATGCTAATTGTATGTGTTGGGATATCATTGGGGGAGAAAATAACAATGCTAATTGTATGTGTTGGGATATCATTGGGGGAGAAAATAACCATGCTAATTGTATGTGTTGGGATATCATTGGGGGAGAAAATAACAATGCTAATTGTATGTGTTGGGATATCATTGGGGGAGAAAATAACAATGCTAATTGTATGTGTTGGGATATCATTGGGGGAGAAAATAACCATGCTAATTGTATGTGTTGGGATATCATTGGGGGAGAAAATAACCATGCTAATTGTATGTGTTGGGATATCATTGGGGGAGAAAATAACCATGCTAATTGTATGTGTTGGGATATCATTGGGGGAGAAAATAACAATGCTGATTGTATGTGTTGGGATATCATTGGGGGAGAAAATAACAATGCTAATTGTATGTGTTGGGATATCATTGGGGGAGAAAATAACCATGCTAATTGTATGTGTTGGGATATCATTGGGGGAGAAAATAACAATGCTAATTGTATGTGTTGGGATATCATTGGGGGAGAAAATAACCATGCTAATTGTATGTGTTGGGATATCATTGGGGGAGAAAATAACCATGCTAATTGTATGTGTTGGGATATCATTGGGGGAGAAAATAACAATGCTAATTGTATGTGTTGGGATATCATTGGGGGAGAAAATAACCATGCTAATTGTATGCGTTGGGATATCATTGGGGGAGAAAATAACAATGCTAATTGTATGTGTTGGGATATCATTGGGGGAGAAAATAACAATGCTAATTGTATGTGTTGGGATATCATTGGGGGAGAAAATAACCATGCTAATTGTATGTGTTGGGATATCATTGGGGGA
The DNA here is from genome assembly GCA_963383655.1 of Bathymodiolus septemdierum. NCBI lineage: Eukaryota > Metazoa > Mollusca > Bivalvia > Mytilida > Modiolidae > Bathymodiolus > Bathymodiolus septemdierum. Next base: position 43,790,872 of record OY726523.1, on the reverse strand, counting down.
GAAAATAACCATGCTAATTGTATGTGTTGGGATATCATTGGGGGAGAAAATAACCATGCTAATTGTATGTGTTGGGATATCATTGGGGGAGAAAATAACAATGCTAATTGTATGTGTTGGGATATCATTGGGGGAGAAAATAACAATGCTAATTGTATGTGTTGGGATATCATTGGGGGAGAAAATAACCATGCTAATTGTATGTGTTGGGATATCATTGGGGGAGAAAATAACAATGCTAATTGTATGTGTTGGGATATCATTGGGGGAGAAAATAACAATGCTAATTGTATGTGTTGGGATATCATTGGGGGAGAAAATAACCATGCTAATTGTATGTGTTGGGATATCATTGGGGGAGAAAATAACCATGCTAATTGTATGTGTTGGGATATCATTGGGGGAGAAAATAACCATGCTAATTGTATGTGTTGGGATATCATTGGGGGAGAAAATAACCATGCTAATTGTATGTGTTGGGATATCATTGGGGGAGAAAATAACAATGCTAATTGTATGTTTTTTTAATAGAAAAATCAACCTCTTAGCATTGAGCTACTACATAGGATACCTCAGGCTCCAATTCCTGTCCTAGCTCCTCCACAGCACCCTCCTGCAGCGAACCAAGTTCCCCCTCCTGCAGTGAACCAAGTCCATACAGCTCCACAAATCAATCAATCATTAGTCAACCAAACTTCTAGTCAGCCTTCGACAGAACCACCGGTGGTGCCACCTAGCAGTGCAATTGTTCAACCGGTGGTGCCACCTAGCAGTGCAATTGTTCAACTTCCATCAATGCCAGTTGTTGGTTTACCTGTGCAGTCAACAATTTCCATGACAACTGACATTATAAATCAAGGACAGATTTCTAACATACAGGGAATCATACCACCACCTGGTTCCACAGCAGGTGGTTGGCATTCTCACAGTATAGGAACAACAGTAAAACCAGTTCAGAAACAAGATGATGATGATTTTGCCGACTTTCAGGAAGCACCAAAAGAAGTAAAAAGTATGTTTTAAAATGGTTTGGTTTATTGTGTTTAATGCCACTTTCAACAATATTTCAGTTATATCGTGACTGTCAGTTTTATTGGTGGAGGAAATCAGAGTATGTTTTAATATGTTTCATCGTATAATATATATTATATGACTTTTATATATACATTATATATAACACCTGAGTTTTCCGACATCCTGTGACATCAGACAAAAATTTATGGTCCCAAAGTATTTCTGCTAAGTAAATAAAACCTGAGTATTCTGACATCCTGTACAATCTGACACATTTCCCTGGTCCCTTGGTGTGTCGGATTAGACAGGTTCCACTGTTTAATCAGTTGGTTAAATTTGCGTAATATTTTTAATCACCATGGTATTCCCTCCAATTTCATTTTGACAGTCATTAACGACAGAAATTATAAACATAACAAATATTTTTGATATTTTGGTCATGATATTGCTCCACTCTCAATAGTTAAATTTTCAAATTGTATTTATCTCTATTGGAGAAATATCGTTATCAACTGATAGCAGAAGTAGAATCTATAAGTATTTTTAATCAGGGCTAGAAATTAACACTTGCACGCAGGCAAATTGTTATATATGAAATTTTAATTTGCCTTTATTTTGCTAGTGCATAAAATTATTACTAGCAGAATTTTGCGAGTTGTAAAAAACCATGCATTCAGAATTGAATATGAAACAAATACAAACGTGTAAACTTGTACTTTTATTTGATCAGATACATAACGTCTTGTAATTGATGTTAGGAACAAGTACAAGTATCTATATTGACCCTATGTAAAGTCCAGCAATATCTGAAAAACCATCCTGGTTCCTGATTTCTAAAATAAATTTGGTCATAGATTTTCCAGTTAAAATATCCAGTTGTCAGAATGAAATATTGATGATGAGCACGATACTTAAAAAAATAAGATGTCGAGTTTCAGGTAGATTTATATTTTTACTGTGACTAAGAGGAAATATGTAACCACTTGTTGTGAGTAACATCTGTTGTTTTTTGACTGATACAATTTCTTCATATAAATGTCGCTCTGTTTGACAATATTTCGTTTGTCTGAAACTGGGAGTTTCATTACTATCAGTCTGAGCTCGAGGATTTGAAATCCTAGTAAGAACAGTTTCCAAAGGCTTACTGTTTCATTCATAGTTTTAAAGCTTTCACTGTCCTACAGAACTGCTATTAAGTATATGACTACCGGTATATATATACTCAAAAGAAGAACTCCCAGCTTGAAATGAAAAAATACACTAACAACTTGAAATATTTGATTGAAATGAAGTTTTCCCTCTGTCTAAAGTTTAAATAACTACAGTTTATACTGTTTTGATATAAAAGGAGATAACCCACCTTGAAAAAATTGTACAAATTTAAAAACATTTCAACATGTATAATACAGACAACTTTCACAATGCAATATTACCAGAGAGGGGGACTTTGTGACTTAGTTCAATCTTTACTGTTTTAATTATTTTATTTCATACAATTATAGCCTTTTGATGAGGTCAATACATGGATTTATCGACCCGTTAAAATATACTTTTAACGGGTCGATAAATTCATTTATTATATGATTGAACTTTGTCTAGTTTCTAATTGGCTGAAATCAACTTGAAAAGTAATGTGTACGTGCGATGTCAACCTCAAATGAGCTAAAATTAGCTCATAGGTAGTGTGGATTGTAATGTCACCCCAATTTGGGCTAAAAATAGAAATATAGATTCCAGAATTCCACGGTCCAATCAAATTATACGTCTCTCGGCAACATTGGCCAATCGGATGCGTTCTTACTAATTACCTTCGGTGCACAATTAAATTAATAATGGCAGACGTTGGGCAGATAGGGGTGTCTGGGGAACAAAGTCGGCGCTGTTTGGTGTTAATTCAAATTTGATTTAATGTCATACAATAAAACAGTTAATGACTTTCAATTTCGGTGAATACAAGGATTGATCAACCCATGGTACATGATATTCACCTTGGTGCCGAGGTGAATATCATGTACCATGGGTTGATCAATCTGCCGAGGTGAATATCATGTACCATGGGTTGATCAATCCTTGTATTCACCTCATCGAAAGTCATCAATTGTATAGTATTGAACGATATTAAAAGGATATAATTGCTTTATTATTTTTTTAAGCACTGGAAAAAAAGTAGGCTATAATTGTTTTATCATTTTTCAATATTAAAATTTAAATATTAAAATTTTGAAATTTTATGAAAACTGTAATTTTTTCTAACTTTGAAAATTTTATCATTTTGAAAATTTTGAATTTTTTTTTTGAAAATTTTGAACTTTTTAAAATTTTATGGAATTTTTTAAATTGGCGGGGATATTTGAATGCGAATCTATTTTAGGAAACATAAGGTTTACAATTTTATTGTAGCATGCTAAACGTGTTTATATACAATTATAGTCTTTTGTTGAGGTCAATACAAGTTTTTATGGACCTTCAAAACGATATTCACCTCAGCCTCTAGGCTTCGGTAAATATCGTTTTGAAGGCCCATAAAAACTCGTAGGCTGAGGTGAATATCGTTTTGAAGGTCCATAAAAACTCGTATTGACCGATACAAAAGACTGTAATTGTTTTATTACATTAAAATGAAAAGTGAAAATGAAACCGTCAATATGAAATTAATCACTTCATTATGACGTCATACATAATGCAATGGAAAGTGAAAGTGAAATCGAGTCAATACGAGTTTTAAACAAACAATATCAAATTTTATGGAATGTCAGGTGACAGCATGATAGCCAATAAAATTGCTTAAATAAAACCATTATGTAATAATATATTTTATCACGTGTCACAAATTCCTCCAATCAATGAAATCTAATTACAATGAAAAATAATAAACACACTTATAATAATATGAAGCATAAATTGTGTGTTAAATTTGGTTGCTAGTCGGATCAGTATGTTTGCTAGTTGATTTTTTTGCAACTAGCAAAGTTTTGCTTGTGGTGGAAAAAGTTAATTTCTAGCCTTGTTAATTGTTTAATCTGTGAGGACTCTGATTAGATATTAAATGGTATGTAAATATAACTAATTACTCTATGAAACTCACAATTTAATTTCAATATTTCAGAAGTTGTATCATGTAAAAGTAGTAAACCTGTATCATCTAGAGAGGATAAAGAAGAGTAAGTACCATTCTAATATTAGACCAATCATGATCGCCTCCATTGCAGTAGATTGTGGGTATGAGCCCTGGTCAGGTCAAGCCAAGGACTATAAAATTGGTATTTGTTGCTTTTCTGCTTTGTGCACAGTTTTACGGACAAAAAAAGCAAAGACTGGTTGGCTCATAATCAGGATATTATGTCAGTGTGGAGCAACATGTCTACCCACAGACTGTTGTTTCAGTGAGCAGGTGCTATAAAGATCCAATTAAGTGTGTTGATCTTTGTACAAAGGCAGACATCATCATCATCTTTTCATTGAATGTAACTTGTTCTCTCCATGATATAGCTATAAATTGCTCATTTGGTATTTAACAATAATTACTCACTAATTACTCACTCTTGTTTTGTGTTCTAATTTATAGTATAGAATCTCAGTTTTCAGTAAATTACTCATATTTCACAGTGATTTGTCTGTAAATGAAAAATTCACACTTGGCAGTAAACAATATAAAAAAATCACTTAAATAAAAACCAAAGTTCAGTGACATCTATTAAGGTCAAGGACATAGTCATAGGTCATCATCAAGTTCAGAGGTCATCAAGAATATGAATTTGAATAATGTTTACCATGCATGTTAAGTTAGTGATGAGATATCATAATTGATTAAGATTTACTTGTCTAATAGAATGTGAACCGCATCGGTGGTGTAATGGTTAGTGTGCTCACCTCGAGGGCGGTAGATCGTGGGTTCGAGTACCGATCGGGTCAAACCAATGACAGTGAAATTGATATTTGTTGCTTCTACGCTAAGCCTGCAGCATTAAGGAGAAAGAGTTAAGACTGGTTAGCTTTGAATCAGGATAACGTGTCTGAGTGGGGCGACATGTCTATCCACGGACAGTTGTTTCAGTGAAATAGCAGTATAAAAATCCAGCTAAGCCTGTTGGTCTAATGCAAAGTGGACCTCATGATCATCTCATTGAAAATTAACTTGTTCTTACCATGATATAGCTGAGTTGGCATTAAACAACAACTTTAATATTCACAGATATCTTTATTCCGTCCCAGTACCAGATGATGTCATACATGACACTCAGATGTCAACAGAACAGCATTGCTCTAATGTCAGTAATTTCTTGTTTAATAGAACATGTAATTTAATATTCACAGATATCTTTATTCCGTCCCAGTACCAGATGATGACATACATGACACTCAGATGTCAACAGAACAACATTACTCTAATGTCAGTAATTTCTTGTTTAATAGAACATGTAATTTAACATTCACAGATATCTTTATTCCGTCCCAGTACCAGATGATGACATACATGACACTCAGATGTCAACAGAACAACATTACTATAATGTCAGTAATTTCTTGTTTAATAGAACATGTAATTTAACATTCACAGATATCTTTATTCCGTCCCAGTACCAGATGATGACATACATGACACTCAGATGTCAACAGAACAACATTACTCTAATGTCAGTAATTTCTTGTTTAATAGAACATGTAATTTAACATTCACAGATATCTTTATTCCGTCCCAGTACCAGATGATGACATACATGACACTCAGATGTCAACAGAACAACATTACTATAATGTCAGTAATTTCTTGTTTAATAGAACATGTAATTTAATATTCACAGATATCTTTATTCCGTCCCAGTACCAGATGATGACATACATGACACTCAGATGTCAACAGAACAGCATTACTCTAATGTCAGTAATTTCTTGTTTAATAGAACATGTAATTTAATATTCACAGATATCTTTATTCCGTCCCAGTACCAGATGATGACATACATGACACTCAGATGTCAACAGAACAGCATTACTCTAATGTCAGTAATTTCTTGTTTAATAGAACATGTAATTTAATATTCACAGATATCTTTATTCCGTCCCAGTACCAGATGATGACATACATGACACTCAGATGTCAACAGAACAGCATTACTCTAATGTCAGTAATTTCTTGTTTAATAGAACATGTAATTTAATATTCACAGATATCTTTATTCCGTCCCAGTACCAGATGATGACATACATGACACTCAGATGTCAACAGAACAACATTACTATAATGTCAGTAATTTCTTGTTTAATAGAACATGTAATTTAATATTCACAGATATCTTTATTCCGTCCCAGTACCAGATGATGACATACATGACACTCAGATGTCAACAGAACAGCATTACTCTAATGTCAGTAATTTCTTGTTTAATAGAACATGTAATTTAACATTCACAGATATCTTTATTCCGTCCCAGTACCAGATGATGACATACATGACACTCAGATGTCAACAGAACAACATTACTATAATGTCAGTAATTTCTTGTTTAATAGAACATGTAATTTAATATTCACAGATATCTTTATTCCGTCCCAGTACCAGATGATGACATACATGACACTCAGATGTCAACAGAACAGCATTACTCTAATGTCAGTAATTTCTTGTTTAATAGAACATGTAATTTAATATTCACAGATATCTTTATTCCGTCCCAGTACCAGATGATGACATACATGACACTCAGATGTCAACAGAACAACATTACTCTAATGTCAGTAATTTCTTGTTTAATAGAAAATGTAATTTAATATTCACAGATATCTTTATTCCGTCCCAGTACCAGATGATGACATACATGACACTCAGATGTCAACAGAACAGCATTACTCTAATGTCAGTAATTTCTTGTTTAATAGAACATGTAATTTAATATTCACAGATATCTTTATTCCGTCCCAGTACCAGATGATGACATACATGACACTCAGATGTCAACAGAACAGCATTACTCTAATGTCAGTAATTTCTTGTTTAATAGAACATGTAATTTAATATTCACAGATATCTTTATTCCGTCCCAGTACCAGATGATGACATACATGACACTCAGATGTCAACAGAACAGCATTACTCTAATGTCAGTAATTTCTTGTTTAATAGAACATGTAATTTAATATTCACAGATATCTTTATTCCGTCCCAGTACCAGATGATGACATACATGACACTCAGATGTCAACAGAACAGCATTACTCTAATGTCAGTAATTTCTTGTTTAATAGAACATGTAATTTAATATTCACAGATATCTTTATTCCGTCCCAGTACCAGATGATGACATACATGACACTCAGATGTCAACAGAACAGCATTACTCTAATGTCAGTAATTTCTTGTTTAATAGAACATGTAATTTAATATTCACAGATATCTTTATTCCGTCCCAGTACCAGATGATGACATACATGACACTCAGATGTCAACAGAACAGCATTACTATAATGTCAGTAATTTCTTGTTTAATAGAACATGTAATTTAACATTCACAGATATCTTTATTCCGTCCCAGTACCAGATGATGACATACATGACACTCAGATGTCAACAGAACAACATTACTCTAATGTCAGTAATTTCTTGTTTAATAGAACATGTAATTTAACATTCACAGATATCTTTATTCCGTCCCAGTACCAGATGATGACATACATGACACTCAGATGTCAACAGAACAGCATTACTCTAATGTCAGTAATTTCTTGTTTAATAGAACATGTAATTTAACATTCACAGATATCTTTATTCCGTCCCAGTACCAGATGATGACATACATGACACTCAGATGTCAACAGAACAACATTACTCTAATGTCAGTAATTTCTTGTTTAATAGAACATGTAATTTAACATTCACAGATATCTTTATTCCGTCCCAGTACCAGATGATGACATACATGACACTCAGATGTCAACAGAACAACATTACTATAATGTCAGTAATTTCTTGTTTAATAGAACATGTAATTTAACATTCACAGATATCTTTATTCCGTCCCAGTACCAGATGATGACATACATGACACTCAGATGTCAACAGAACAGCATTACTCTAATGTCAGTAATTTCTTGTTTAATAGAACATGTAATTTAACATTCACAGATATCTTTATTCCGTCCCAGTACCAGATGATGACATACATGACACTCAGATGTCAACAGAACAACATTACTCTAATGTCAGTAATTTCTTGTTTAATAGAACATGTAATTTAACATTCACAGATATCTTTATTCCGTCCCAGTACCAGATGATGACATACATGACACTCAGATGTCAACAGAACAACATTACTATAATGTCAGTAATTTCTTGTTTAATAGAACATGTAATTTAACATTCACAGATATCTTTATTCCGTCCCAGTACCAGATGATGACATACATGACACTCAGATGTCAACAGAACAGCATTACTCTAATGTCAGTAATTTCTTGTTTAATAGAACATGTAATTTAACATTCACAGATATCTTTATTCCGTCCCAGTACCAGATGATGACATACATGACACTCAGATGTCAACAGAACAACATTACTCTAATGTCAGTAATTTCTTGTTTAATAGAACATGTAATTTAACATTCACAGATATCTTTATTCCGTCCCAGTACCAGATGATGACATACATGACACTCAGATGTCAACAGAACAACATTACTCTAATGTCAGTAATTTCTTTGGTAGTGATGATTCATCAGGTGAGAATATTTTTCATTTATTGTTAGTGTTTTTTTTTTTTTTTTAAATATCCCAAATTGCATTTTAGCTGTTAATTTCTATACTTCAAACTAAGTATTTTGTTGTTTTTTTTTGTTTTGAATTTTGATAATTTTTCAGGAATAAACAGATAGACATTTGTATGTATGTAATACACAGTACATAAAGATCAAACTTAGCTGACTTTTGTTAAAAAAAAACTTCATGGTTCGTATCAGATATAAATGGTCATTTAAAGAATTGAGATTGCAAAGATCTTGCAAAATTTTACATAGGTTTTTTTTATTATACCCCCGCTCCCCATAGGGGGAGGGGGGTATACTGTTCTACCTCTGTCCGTCTGTCCGTCCTTCTGTCCGTTCAAGATATTTTTTATACCCCTGCTCCCCGAAGGTCCTCTGCTATTATTCCTCATTTTGTCTTGAATCTGATAAAAAAAAATGGCCACCATGAGCAATTCTTTGTTCTGATTAGCGAAACTTTAAATGTTTTCTCCTATTCAAGTAGGGGCTGTCGTGATCGTGATCGTATAGTAGTTGAATTTATGACTACCTATTCAATCAGTGCCTATCACCACTAAAGTTGTGAGTTCGAACCCCGGTCAGACGAGGTGTACCCAATACAACATTATGTGATAAAGTTTGTCAGTGACTTGCGGCAGGTCGGTCGTTTTCTCCGGGTCCTCCGGTTTCTCTATCAATAAAACTGACCACCATGATATAGCTGAAATATTGTTGAAAGTGGTGTTAAACACCAAAGCCCTACCCTAAACCATATTCTTCATTTTGTCTTGAATCTGGTAAAAATATGGCCACCATGAGCAATTCTTGGTTCTGATTGACGAAACTTTAAAAATATTCTCCTATGCAAGTACAAATGATTGTAAATTAGTACAAATTATATTTTTGATGTACTTTATTCTGTTAGTGACTTGACTTATCCCTGATACACTTTATTCTGTTAGTGACTTGACTTATCCCTGATACACTTTATTCTATTAGTGACTTGACTTATCCCTGATATACTTTATTCTGTTAGTGACTTGACTTATCCCTGATACACTTTATTCTGTTAGTGACTTGACTCATCCCTGATACACTTTATTCTGTTAGTGATTTGACTTATCCCTGATACACTTTATTCTGTTAGTGACTTGACTTATCCCTGATACACTTTATTATCCCCTGGCCAATGAAGTTGCGATGAGATATAGTAACACTACTGTCCTTCCTTCCATTCGTCTGTCCGTAACATCCTTGTGAACACTCTAGAATCAACATCTTTTAATGGATTTTGACCAAACTTGGTACATGCTTAGTCCTTAAGAGAATCTGGAACCCTGTTAATTTTCAAGGTCATATGTTAAAGGTCAAGGTCACCGGGTCAAATTTTTTACCGCATAGCATCCTTCAATGGATTTTGACCAAACTTGGTACATACTTAGTCCTTAGGAGAATCTGGAACCCTAATGATTTTCAAGGTCAAAGGTCAAGGTCACAGGGTATAATTTTTACCTTGTGAACACTCTAGAATTGACATCCTTCAATGGATTTTGACCAAGCTTGGTACATACTTAGTCGTAGGAGAGTCTGGAACCCTATTGATTTTCAAGGTCAAAGGGTCTAATTTTTACCGTGTGAACACTCTAGAATCAACATCCTTCAATGGATTTTGGTCAAACTTGGTACATACTTAGTCCTTAAGAGAATCTGGAACCCTATTGATTTTCAAGGTCATAGGTCAAGGTCACCAGATCAAATTTTTAGGCGAGGGGATATGCCACGCTTTGCATTGCCCTTGTTCTGTTAGCGACTTGACTTATCCCTGATACACTTTATTCTGTTAGTGACTTGACTTATCCCTGATACACTTTATTCTGTTAGTGACTTGACTTATCCCTGATACACTTTATTCTATTAGTGACTTGACTTATCCCTGATACACTTTATTCTGTTAGTGACTTGACTTATCCCTGATACACTTTATTCTGTTAGTGACTTGACTTATTCATGATACACTTTATTCTATTAGTGACTTGACTTATCCCTGATACACTTTATTCTGTTAGTGACTTGACTTATCCCTGATACACTTTATTCTGTTAGTGACTTGACTTATCCCTGATACACTTTATTCTGTTAGTGACTTGACTTATCCCTGATACACTTTATTCTATTAGTGACTTGACTTATCCCTGATACACTTTATTCTGTTAGTGACTTGACTTATTCATGATACACTTTATTCTATTAGTGATTTGACTTATCCCTGATACACTTTATTCTGTTAGTGACTTGACTTATCCCTGATACACTTTATTCTGTTAGTGACTTGACTTATCCCTGATACACTTTATTCTGTTAGTGACTTGACTTATCCCTGATACACTTTATTCTATTAGTGACTTGACTTATCCCTGATACACTTTATTTTGTTAGTAACTCGACTTATCCCTGATACACTTTATTCTGTTAGTGACTTGACTTATCCCTGATACACTTTATTCTATTAGTGACTTGACTTATCCCTGATACACTTTATTCTATTAGTGACTTGACTTATCCCTGATACACTTTATTCTATTAGTGACTTGACTTATCCCTGATACACTTTATTCTATTAGTAACTTGACTTATTATTCCCCCCACAATGAAGTTGTAGGGGGGTATACTGGTTTCACCATGTCCATCCGTCTGTCCGTCCGTCTGTAGACAAATCATATGTCGTACGATAACTTGAGTTTTGTTTCTTAGAATCTTTTAAAATTTTATCAGCTGCTTACTGGTGACGAGAGGAGGATCCCCTTTTTTTTTGACGATTTTCACTTTTGCCATTCCAGAGTTATTGGACTTGATATGATGGAAAATAGGACTTTTACCATATGTCGTATGATAACATGAGTAGTGTTTCTCAGAAGGTTTTGAAATTTTATCAGCAGCTTACCGGTGAAGAGAGGAGTATCCCTTTCATTTTTGACGATTTTCACTTTTGCCATTCCAGAGTTATTGGACTTGATATGATGGAAAATAGGACTTTTACCATATGTCGTATGATAACATGAGTAGTGTTTCTCAGAAGGTTTTGAAATTTTATCAGCAGCTTACCGGTGAAGAGAGGAGTATCCCTTTCATTTTTGACGATTTTCACTTTTGCCATTCCAGAGTTATTGGACTTGATATGATGGAAAATAGGACTTTTACCATATGTCGTATGATAACATGAGTAGTGTTTCTCAGAAGGTTTTGAAATTTTATCAGCAGCTTACCGGTGAAGAGAGGAGTATCCCTTTCATTTTTGACGATTTTCACTTTTGCCGTTCCAGAGTTATTGGACTTGATAGGATGGAAAATAGGATTTTTACCCTATGTCGTATGATAACTTGAGTAGTGTTTCTCAGAATGTTTTGAAATTTTATCAGCAGCTTATCGGTGAAGAGAGGAGGGTCCCTTTCATTACTGGTCGGAATAATCAGTAATGTTTTGGTTATGGAAATAGGTTGGACAGATGTGGGGAGCGGGGGGGGGGGGGGGGGGGGGGGGGGGAGCTGTGCTCACAGTAATACTAGTTTTTTTATTTGTTTTTGTACAATTATGTAAGTTTTTACATTTTAAAGCAAGTTATTATAGTTAACAAATACAATGTTTTTATAACCACATATACCCTAATTTTATTTTACTCGATATGTTTTAGTAACAACGAAATCCTTTATTTACATGTAATTAAAATGACTAATTATTGTGTTTTGATAACCAAAGATTCCCTTTTAAATAACTACATTTTTATTAGCTCAAAATATTTTATTTAGTGACTTGTTTTATAACTACAAATATGTTAACGTATATGATATGTTTTACCATCCATATATTTTGTATATTTGACATGTGTTTTACTCCAATATAGTTTCAGCTTCCCCTAAGCAAGATTTACTCCAATTAAAAGGTATTAAAAACAGCTAACCAATGCATGCTTTGGGATATAGTCTGATTATTTTTTTCTGTTATTGCAAATATATTCTTGAAAATGTAAACAAAGAAGATTGAAGGGTTTATTTTTTTAACATGCCATTTATCAATTACAACAATCACAGACAATTTCTTTAATCTTTCCTACATGTTAACCTCATCTTCATTAACATAGATCTCCAGGAAATGGATTCCCAAGTCAAATGTCCTGCAACTTTCCCATATGTTAGCTTAAACATCAAAGCTTTAAAATAGATCTTCACGAAGGGTATTTCCTGAAGGAAATGTCCTGCAACTTTCCCATATGTTAGCTCAAACATCACTTCCTTAAAATAGATCTTCACGAAGGGGATTTCCTGAAGGAAATGTCCTGCAACTTTCCCATATGTTAGCTCAAACATCACTTCCTTAAAATAGATCTTTACAAAGGGGATTTCACTGGAGAATGTCCTGCAACTTATAAACCTTCAGAAAGGTGATTCTTCAATGCAATGTACTGGAGCTTCACTATATGTTAGCCTAAACCTTACTTCAGTAAAGTATCTTCAGGAAAGGAATTCCTGTGGGGAAGTGTCCCATAAGTTAAACTTAAGTTTCTTCTTGAAAATCGATCACCAGGAAAGAGATTCCATAAGAATATCTAATAGGATAAAAAAAGATGATCTAATTTTTACTAGTCTAAATACATTTTTATTTAAATATATATATTTTTTTTTTAAAGAGGACTTAGTTGTCAAACTTCAGCTATATTTAATATGCCAGTCAAATAATTTACAACCACACAGTAAGCTGTGTTATAGTAGAATACAATTTGATGTGTGGTTGTAAATTATTTGTATAATATACACGACCAGTGATGATAATATTTAACAATTATTCACCAAAAACTTGATTTTTTTCAAACAACAAAGAGGTTTTTTTTAAATTTGACTTGTTTTCCATAATTTCATATACATCCAATTTTTTTTCCCTCCATTGAATAATTTTATTTTGAACATATCAGAATTGAAACTGTCTGATCTAAGATTGTGAAACCGATTGGTAAAAATATTAAACGATAATGTTTTTTGCTTTTTTTTTTTAAAGTTTATTTTGGGCATTTTGAGCTTTTTTGTCATTTATTATTATTATTATTATTGCAACTTGTGGATGGCATGCTTTTACTAAAACATACATTTTTCATGAAGTATTTCTCAACCAATAAGATTTTGTGTTATATATGAAATTCCTAGTCTATTTGACTATTAACATTTGTACATATTACCATTGTTTAGTGGTGTTGTATTTTGTAAATAAATTGTTTCGTTTAATGTGTATTTTAAGCATCTACTATTTTAGATTTGATTGATATTATATAAGATACTCATAATACCATATTTTATGGACGATAAGTCAATATTTTTTCCCATCAACACTCAGGCTTCGACCTATCGTCCACATCGACCTATACAAGGATGAAATTAAAATAATCTGGAATCCATAAAAAAAATCTCGATAAAAATGATGATTTTGTTTACAGTACATGCAAGATTTCGTTTATGCATGTTAACAAAAGGATTATTTTTATGTAGAAGATATTAATAATTTAGCTTTCCTTTCAAAAGTACAATCAGGATTTTGTTGCAGTCCATGAATTCAGACTATATCCTCACCCTCAGCTCACGGTTGTGTTTGGCATGATTTTTTTTAACAGTGTGACGTGTGGTTTAATAATCAAGCAAATAAATTAACATAACATAGGAACTTTTGTAGCAATTCAGACCAATTTAGACCAAAATTTAACATAATGAATTTGTACTCATTTAAGGAATTAACTGACAACATCTGAGTTAATATGATAATAAGAAATACTTCTACATAATGTCATTTGAGGGGAGGGGGAGGTGGGGGGAGGTGATGTTGTTTAACGCCACTTTCAACAATATTTCAGTTATATCATGGCGGACAGTTTTATTGGTGGAAGAAACCGGAGTACTTGGAGAAAACCACCAACCTGCCACAAGTCACTGACAAACTTTATCACATAATGTTGTATCGATCACACCTTGCCATGAGTGGGATTCAAACTCACAACTTTAGTGTTGATAGGCACTGATTGCATAGGTAGTTGTAAATCCAACTACCATGGCATCAGGACCATGAAGTCCTTTGGAAAAGAAGTCTGATTTTGATAACTGTTTATTTTCTTTAGATTCCTTATGAAATTTCCTGCATGAGTTTATTAGATTTTACCTAGTTCTAGGCATTCCTTAGTTTTATGTAAGAATCATGCACAGTTTGTCACTTGATAGCATATTAAAGATGTTGACAAAATGGTGGACATTTCACCTGATTTACTCAATCAAAAGTCTAGAACTAGTAGGAAAAAATCTGTAACATGGAACAATTGGATTTTAAAATATATGTGTTTGAATTCCAACTTTGCTAAATTTCTTGGAAGACTTTCAGACTTATTATTTCTTTGAAAAGTACTGGTACATAGCCACTGCACATGCTTGGAACCAGAAGAACAATAACTGACACTGAATATTTAAATTTCAACTTTGGTAAATATCCTGGAAAACTCTTTAGACCTATTATTTTTTGGAAAAGTATGTGTTAGCAATCTTACATTCTGCTATTGGTCAATGAATTCTAAATTCTAAATTACGTCTAAATCTTATAAAACTATACACAAAGAAAAAAGTTTAGCATCCTCATGTTTTTTTGAAATGACATGATACGACAAGTATCATGAGATTACTGACCAGATAATCTCAAGAACGCAATGGTGACCTGTTAGGACATTACATTGGCTGTAAGAAACCACAATAAAAATCAAGAAAAATGTTAATTTAATGAATATTTAATCACAATATCACAAGGCCAGTTTTTGCAGTAAAACATGTCCATTTTAAGTATTGACCTTCACAGTTCAAAAAGCATGATAAGATTGTCATTTCACTGTCAAAACGTCACTTATGAATCACTTGACGACATCTATTGTTCAAAGTTCAGTACCACGTGCTTGGATGATGGCCTCAACCCTGCGTCTCATCCCTCCAGTTAGACGTCGGATGTCCTGTTGTGATAGCTGCTACCATTCCCGATGCAATTCTGCTTCCAACTGACGAATGTTTTGCACAGGAGGTTCCCGAGCCTGTATACGATGGCTTAACATGTCCCAAATATGCTCTATGGGATTCAAATCCGGGCTCATGACTGGCCAAGGAACAGAAGTCACTGCTTCGCTTTAGAGGTAGGCGGTTACTGCTCTTGAACGATGAGGCCTGGCATTGTCATCCATATACACAGGCCTTGTAGCTAGTGGGTGGTTGTCGAAATGGGGGACAACAACTGGTTGCAAGAGTTCTCTGATGTATTGATCACCAGTTAGGCTACCTTGTATGGTGACTAAATCCAGCTTGCAGTCATGAGATATACACCCCCAAACCATTACTGAGCCTCCACCGTAAGGGACAGTTGGCTGGATGTTGCTTGGGGTATAGGCTGTATTTTTATGTCTCCAAACCCTCATCCGGCCATCGGTTACATGAAGCAGAAACCGGCTCTCGTCTGACCAATGGATCTTGCGCCATGTCCTTAAATTCCAACCACATCGTGCCAAACGTGTTCGTCGATGTCGGTCTACCAACAGTGGACGTTTAATGACTCTCCTTAAGTCCCACTGATTTCAGACGGTTTCTAACTGTTCTTGTTGACAGACGTCTATTGGGCAGCCAGTGTTGTTTGAGTACGGGACTGGTTGCAAATGGCATCCGTCTAACCAAACGATGCAATGCCCTGTCATCACGATCAGATGTTACCGGTGGTCTGCCGGATCTTGGCAAGTCTTTCACATTGTTGGTTTGTGTGTTTTCTCACCAGTCGGCTGACTACAGTATAGTGGTAGCCCATCTGACGTCCAATAGCTTTGAAGGACATTCCTGTTGTATGCATGCTGAATATTTGCCATCTTTGTGCTTCTGATATTCGCCTTCGTACCATGCTTACTGAGAATGAATAAATTTTTTAAAACGCCGGACTTAAATACCCAAATTCGAAGCGTGAACATACTGAATTTTGAGTAATGCGTGAGAGGCATGGTTCACATGCATGACTATTCGATATTAGACATAATGGTCACACCTGTGTGAGCACATCTTTTTAATGGAACATTGTTCTTGCTATAATCAATATAAATATTAGAATCTAAGCTAAGTGTAACTTATTATGTTTTAATATATCAGGGGGTGCTTAACTTTTTTCATTGTGTATATATAATGTATTTTAAAAACCACATTTATTTACACACATAGATCTTATTATCATAATAAATAATCTCCTTATCACACCACACTCAATGTTGAAAGTGGCATTAAACACCACAACCCTAACCCTACTCCAACACAATTCTCATCAATGACAAGTAATACAATAGATACTTTTTCACAGATGATGAATTCACATCAATTTGTTTGATAATGCTTTCAAAACAACAATCAAACTTTGGAACAAATTCACCAATCTGTTTGTTGTTTCCACTTATTTTTAGCAAAAAAAATTGGGAACCAGTCATACTTGAAAACTAGATCTGTATATATATCATAGCACTGTAGACGCCAATACAGGCTTTACTACAGCAGGAGAGAGTGTGCATTGATTTATTGACACTGCGTGAAAGCAGATTTTTATATGTTTGTAGTATCTTTTTTTAAAATATTTTCTTTGGCGGTATTCTAACGACATCCTGTGTGGGGTAGTGTCAAGGTTCCCATTTTCAAGCGTCCAATCAGCGATTAGCCTACTTGATATTTAGGTATCAAAACCAAGTACACACCAAGAGCTGTTGTCTGATTGGTCAATAAACCTGTTATTTAATTATCTTGCAAATGATTGGATGATCACAGATGAATGAAAGGTTACATAACATGACTCCAAATGGGATGTTGTTAGATGTTAATGTATCACCAAAGAAAAAATAAGATACATCAAATACGTAATTCTTATAAGATTGACTTGAAGACATTGCTAATTTTGGCACTTTTTGAAATTAACAATTTGATTTTTATTGGAAAAATGAAAATATTGATTTTTTTTTAATATGATTCTTTACTACGTTCACTTACGAGCTTTGATTATGTTATTTTTAGATGTCTTATGACAAAACTGATGTATATTTTGTAGAGATAACATCATATGACCTACTTAGCACCTGCTGACACCAATATATATCTTTCCCACAGTAGATTGTATTGTATCTTCACTGTCTTATATTAATTAATACCAGTAATTGTCTTCATAAAACATTTCAAGAGTAGATATTTTTATTAGTAACATTTTGTAATAATAGGTAATTATTCTGTGTTATGTACAATATGGAAAGATATTGTACGAGTCTGTATTGTATTGAAAACCCGTATTGGACGAGACGCCACAGGCGTCGAGTCCAATACGGGTTTTCAATACAATACGGACGAGTACAATATATTTCCATATTGTACATAACACAGAATAATTACCTATTTTTTATACAGCTGAAATGAAAAATACTATAACAACAATTTTATATTTAACTTTTAATACAGTCTAAATAGAACAACTGCACAACAGTATTTCGCTAGGAAAATGTTCTGTATCAATACAGATCTCGTAATCTCTAAAAATGAATTAAAATCAGCAAAATAACTGATCAACAATTATTCTAAACAACTTTTTCCCCCTCAAACTGTTAAATATCGAACAAGTTAATTTGATTGTAGATTACAATTAAAAATAATTTACTAGCAGACGACAAAAACCAACGAGTTACTTCCCTTACATAATGTACAATACGAAAAAAACCTGTATTGGACATCCAATACGGAAAAAATACGGCTTCCGGTTGTACAATACGGAAAAAATAATGTACGGTCACATGTCTTAAATGGGTGTTTTTGATTGGATTAAAATTATAGCTGTATAATAAGAACAGTTTATTTTTGAAAACTAGTTGTCATATTTAAATAAATTAGATTTTCATGGGTTGGTTTTGTGAAATATATATTGATATGCGTAATGAGTCAAGAAACTTCTTATATTTAATAGATGATTTATTTAATCAACAATTATATATAAAAGTTTGAGGTATAGAGGTTAAAAGAATTGAATTGATATTAAATGTTTATGGGATCTGCTATTAATTTTTAATTGTAGTAAACTAAAATACGACCAGATAAATCCACCAACTTTGAAGAAATCTGGATCGTCCATTACTAATTAACAAACTAAATGTTACATAGAATACAATGCTTTTTGTTCATATTACATAATACAATCTGATTACCTGAAGTCTATTTCAAAATTGTATCATTGCACAGTGTTAGAAAGTGTAAAATTTGTATGCAAGCTTTTATAAACTGTTTAGCTGAATTATCAATTGCAATTTTGTTGACAATATTCATGTATTGTGTTCATCTTGCCATGTGAAAAGGTTACACAATTTTGTCAGAACAACTGAAACAAGTATCTTTGCAGACCAGTCTGAACTGTTTTCGTTGGTGTCCTCTAACATATCTGTGTTACACTGGTACATATTAACGGCATCGGTGGTGTAATGGTTAGCGTGCTCACTTCGGGTGCTGAAGCCAATGATTGAAACTCTAACCATACAATGGTTATTAATAATGTGATGATAATATATTGATAAATAAATGATTTTTTTTCTTGTTTTTATAGGAGCCTCCACCCCAAACAGTCTGGATGATGACTTTGACGATTTTAAGTCAGCTGGTAGACCAAGTGACAGTAGTCAGTTCACATCATCAGAACAGTCAGAAAACGAGGATTTTAAAGTACTGGAATCTTATCTTGACGATTTCTCAAAAAAAAAACAACAGATGGAGAAACAGGAGAGTCCTTTACATCGACCCATATCAAAAACTACTAATCTACCTCCATCTGCTTATAGCATGAATGTAAACCCCATACCAGCCATTAAAAGTTTATGGCCAAAACATGACAGTAAAAAGGTAACAACGGCCACTCCTGTGGTTATAACAGAGAGTAGTAAAACTACAACGTTTTCACAGCAGTCATCAGATTCAGAGTTTGCAGATTTTCAACAAGCACCTGTCCCTATTGAGGATAATTTGACGTCTTCTAAACGTGCAACTGACTTGGTCGGAGATGAGGATAAGTACGCTGCTTTAAGAACTTTAGAATCAGTTGATACAACAGGCCCAGCACTTTTTGGAACGGGAGAAATTAATACAGAAAATGTAGAAATGGATGAAGGAGAGTGGGCTGATTTTCAAAGTACTGACACAGTTGTCCAAAGTGACCAGTCAGCTTCAGACAATATATTTACTTCTTCAGCAGTAACTGCTAGCTCTAATAATGATTGGTCAGGATTTCATGATCCATCAATTTCTAAACAGGAAATTAATTTGTTCAATGTAGCTGGAGTAAATGAAAAAACAAATGAAGATTGGTCGGATTTCTCACAAGTTTCTTCTGGAAACAAAAATGGAGGTGAGGAGTGGGCAGATTTTCAGGGACCTTCTCAAAGTAGTATTGATAGTAAATCTGATGAATCTCCTGCACCAATCATATCTGTAAGTCAGTCAGATTTAGTCAATGTTAAAAAGAAGAATCTTCAGCGTAATGAAATTCTGGGGTTTTTCAAACCCAGGAGTGATCCTGGTATCTTATCGTCTTACATTATATCAGATTTATCTCAAAAAGAGGCTGAAAGTAGTACCACAACCCAGCAAGAACAGAAGGGCTATCTGGAAACTTCCATCGATGAATCAAGACCATTTCAACAAAGTTTTCCTACACCAAAGATGGAACAAAAACGTGACATTCCAAAGTTATCCGTGGATGATGATGAAGATTTTTTCCACGGTCCACCTCCTATTGATGACGGTATTGATGATGATGACGACGAATATGGTGATTTCAGTCGTGGATACGATATAGATGAAGCATCTCCTTCTCAAACACATCCACCGGAAAATAAAAAAATATTTAATATGTATGGTATGGAGTTCACATCATCATCAACAAAACAGGGAACAACGTACAAGAAAGCAGACGCTGATTCATCAAATCAGTCGACATTCCTTAATGATGGCCTACAAGGCAATAATAAAATGAGTAAAGTTTTAAAACCAGAGGATACCAACTCAGTATCGAGCCTAGAATTGCCATTTACTAAAAATGTTGTACAGAATGTTAAAGACAGTGATTCATTATCAGTATCAAGTAATGAGTTTACTCCAGACTTTACACAAGGAAAAACAATGGCAGATTCTAAGTCTATTGATAGCTTAGATCTGAAAATTTCTGAGTCGAAATCTGTAGATAGTTTGGACATGAAGGCTGGTGAATCTAAATCTGTTGACAGTTTGGATTTGGAAGATAAATCTGAAAATGATGAACAAACTTCTGGTGATTCTGATAAAAGTACAGAGGAGAACAATACAGGTACACAAATTAGTAGCAGAATTTGTCAAATATATTCTCATATTCTTAATGTACATAACCATTTCGAGGGGACCGTCGTGGTCGTGATCGTATGGTAGTTGGATTTATAACTACCTGTGCAATCAGTACCTATCACCACTAAAGTTGTCAGTTCGAATCCCACTCATGATGAGGTGTACTTGATTCAACATTATGTGATAAAGTTTGTCAGTAACTTGTGGCAGTTCAGTGGTTTTCTCCGGGTACTCTGGTTTCCTCCACCAATAAAACTGACCTCCACAATATAACTAAAATATTGTTGAAAGTGGTGCTAAACACCCTAACCTCTTGTAAAATATATTCTCGTATTCTTAATGTACATAACCATTTCGTTAAATTTTCATTATATTTGTAATCACCACAGTGTTTCTGTATGAGAATTCCCACCAATTTCCTTTGCGACGATCAGTAACGACGAAAATTAACAACTTAAAAATAATTTTGACATTTTTTTATCTTGGAGAAACAGATTCCTTGCTACCAGTGGATCGGGATATTTCTCCACACTCCATAGTCAATGTTATGAAATTAACTATCTCTTGTTGAGAAATATCTTTATCCACTGGGAGAGCTTTAAAATTTGAAAAATTAACTATCATAAGTCTAGAAATATCGTAATCCACTAGGAGAGCTTTAAAATTTGAAAAATTAACTACGTGTGTATTACTTGTTGAGAAATATCTTTATCCACTGTGAGAGCTTTAAAATTTGAAAAATTAACAATCATAAGTCTAGAAATTTCTGAATCCACTGATAGCAGAAGGAGAATTCATGCTACTGCCACACAGGAGATACCTACATAACATGTTATGTCCAATCTACTCCAGATTCTGGTTAAACGGAAATCTGTAAAAATCAAACATTGAATAATCTAATCTAATTGTCAATAAACAAAACAAAAATTGAAGTTTAAGATTGGTTTATGGTGTTTAACACCACTTTCAACAATATTTCAGTTATATCGTGTCGGTCAGATTTAATTGGTGGAGGGAACCGGAGTTCTTGGAGAAAACCATCGATCTGTCCGTGTCGCAAGTCTTTGACAAACTTTATCAGTTTAAGTTTGACATTGTCATTTAGTCATTCAGTCTAGATAACCTGTCTAAACTAAAATCAACAGATTGGTTTAGATATTAAGGTGTGTTACAGGCCTTTCAATACCAGGTACTTTTACCTACTTTCAATGTTCTTTGGTACCTCCTAATTTCAAAGATTGTTGCATAAGATATTCGTGAAAAATGTTGAAATTTTAAGAAAAGTACCACCAGTAAATAGTGAAGTAGCTGGTAGACTTGAAAAATATTGAAAGCCCTGATGTTTGCTGATGTAAACACCTGCTACAATTAATATCAAAACATGTCATCGTATTGTAAAAAATGTTGAGAAAGTATTTATATATGAATTATAGGATAATGTTAAAACAGATCAATTCTGTTATGAAGAACAGCAGTTATAAATTGTTTATCCATCAGATTTATAGTCGCTGAAGAAATCAGTGAACTTTAGCTTGTACCAAGTACATTTTCACACTTGACTTAAGTTATCTCACTCATGGCAAGGTGTACTTGATACAACATTATGTGATAAAGTTTGTCAGTGACTTGCGGCAGGTCAGTGGTTTTCTCCACCAATAAAACTGACCTCCAAGATATAACTGAAATATTGTTGAAAGTGGTGTTAAAAACCATAACCCTAACCCCTTCAAGTTATCACATTAGCAATTTAGTAACGACATCATTTATGCTATATGTTAACACTGCCACATTTTTGTGCCTACACACCATTGACTCTCTATTATTGGTATTTCTATGTAGAGTTTACAGTTTACCACAGTATTAACTTATGTTGTTGTGGTTAGTTATATTATTGACTAGTTGGCTGTCGTGATCGTGATCATATGGTAGTTGGATTTATATACAACATGTAGCTATCTATGCAATCAGTGCCTATCACCACTGATGTTGTTGATAGGGTTTCTCAGTGATTTTCTACAGGTCGTTGGTTTTATTCGGGTACTCTGGTTTCCTCCACCAATAAAACTGACCGCCATGATATAACTGAAATATTGTTGAAAGTCGGGACGTTAAGCATCATAACCCTAACCCTCAAACATTTTATTTTCATTTCAGTAAGAGGTTTGACAAGTATTGTTAGTCCAGAACCTCCACCTAATCTAGAACCTCAACCTCTTCCTCTATTTGGTGACAGATACAGTGGCATCATGGAAGATATTTCTGTAAGTTTTCTTAAATTGGACTGGCAAAAACTTGTCTATCTCCTATATATGTATCATTTATGCAAAATGTACATCTGACTTGAAAAATTGTTTTTGCAATGAAAATGAAATATGTCATAAAACAAAGAGTACACAAAACAGGGCTCTACAATGCGACCAAAACACTTGCATTTGCGAGTTACTTTTGTAAAATGCGAGTATAAATTCTGTATTGATAGCCAGACGGCGAGTTTGATATTTCCAGAACATTTTCTTTCCCTCACCGATCGTATTTTTCAATTTAAATTCCGACATTGATTATCCGGTCATTTGAAGCGCACAATTGACTCAGACATAAAAGTTTTAAATCACGTACTTTTATCGCTTGCAAGTGACCACGATGAACAAAACAACAACAAAAAAACATCATACAAAATTTTTCGCTAAAAATAAACTGGTTGTATCAAATGATCACGAAGCTGGCATGTCTGATGCAACATCAACGGAAGTATGAAGCCAAAATAGTGATGAAGGTTCGGGTTCTAAAGCTGAAATGCATAAATTCCACAATGTCTAGAAGTCCGAGTTTTTGTGACTCATTTATGATTCCAGTAACAACGTTATTTATTGTGATGTTTGCGGAAAGGCAGGTCCAGATATTACTGGCAAAACCGAATTTGTTATCGGAAAGACAAAATTTAAACGTGAAAGTCTTGTTTATTAAATAAAAGTCTGAAACATGAAAAATGTTTCAATATGGTACCAGCAAAAACCCATTCCTTAACTAAGCATCTTCTGTCTCAGGGCATTAATAATTATCCACGAATAAATACATATTGGAGTTGTATAGTACAAATTGGTATCTTTATCAGTCTAGCAAGTAACATTCTTTTGTTGGCGAGTAAGAAAAAATTCCTTACTAGCCAGGGATAGTGGGGGCTGGTATGAAGTGTAGAGCCCTGCAAAATGGAATCTACTATCATCAATGATGTCTGCTTAAAAATAATATCTCAAAATGAAGGTCATCTGTTGTATACATTGCAATGAAAATGAAATATGTTACAAAAAAAAAAAGAATACACAAAATTGAATCAACTATGGTCAATGATGCCTTATTAATAATGACCTCTCAATAGAAATGAAGGTCATCTTTTGTATACATGGTGGCATTTGTTGAGAAGTCTCATTGAAATCTCACCAAACCTATCTGTTTAAATCAGCTTTGAGATATATCAATACATCTGATTGTATTATATATTTGTTCAAATGCTCTGTCAGATCAACTACCTATTCAATCAGTGTCTATCAGCACTAAAGTTGTGAATTCGAATCCCACTCATGATGAGGTGTACTCGATACAACATTTTGTGATAAATGTTTGTCAGTGACTATGGTTTTCTCCGGGTACTCTGGTTTCCTCCACCAATAAAACTGACTACCACGATATAACTGAAATATTGATTGTTGAAAGTGGCGTTAAACACCATAGTTCTAACCTGTCAGATTAGTAATCATTGTTCTTTGCTGCATTCAGATATTTTTTTCCTGTTTGTGTATCTATAGCAACCAATATAATAAATGTAGTATATTAGCTGTGTATAATGGATCGTTTCTGGTATTTTATACCATTAAGACAAATTCTTTGAAAATTTTTATTTGTTCTAAGATTAAAAAAAAAATGAAGTATTTATATTGTAACCTTTACACCATAATATTACAATTATTATAGGGTTCTGACAAGTATGCCCATGAATGGCAGAGATGTTTAGAGAATTGCTGCAGAATGATCAAAGATGCAAATAACATCTTTAACTCCATCAGTAGTTCAGGAGTATGTAATGAAGTCATAAGATCAGAGCAAGGAACAGAATATGTACAAGGTAAAGGTACCATAAAATGTTTAACTTTTTCACGTAAGGAACATAATGAAACCAACTCCATCACGCAAGGAACATAATGAAAGCAACTCCATCACGCAAGGAACATAATGTATACAAGGAAAATGTAGCATCAAATATAGAATCTAACACCGGGGAGAGTACAAGATAGGGAAATCTCTGACACCCGAGGGTAAGATTTCAATCGTTCTCTTTACGAGGCTTGTAATCTTACCCAAGGGTGTCGGAGATTTCCCTATCTTGTACTTTTTCCGGTGTTTGATTTTATTTCTCACTAAGCACCTAACTGTTTTTGATTACATTCCATCGAGCGTTTTCCCGCAATTTATTTTTCCATTGCTGAAGTAAATATTCGATTTATCCATATGCAACCGTATCTCGGCAGTATTTCAAATGTATTTCATCATAAAGTATAATGTATGTAATAAATATATTATAAATGTTACTACAACAGAGATAAATACCTGTAAAAAAAAATATGAATTTGGTCAAAGGGAGGTAATTTCTTTCTTTACGTTAGTTACTAACAAGGGAGAGCACTCTATTATTTACTCAAAGTAAACAAACATTGACTGAAAGAGAGCCTGAAAAAAGAATAAAACACCGTGATAGGTGCACGTTAGCTAGCAGAATATAATACATAAATGAATTTAAGAATACTTATGTAGTAGAATCGTGGTTAATTGTTTATTTTAAAAAGGAAAAGCATGGAGAATTGGGGGCCAATTGACATAAACTGTACAGCATGCATTTGCCGGTAAAACGCACGTGATTTTTTTGTCTTGCACTAGTGCAAGATAAGAAAATCTCACACCGCTAAAAATAGGAACTGGTCTGTCTCAAAAGTGAGAAATATATATCTCCATCAGTATTTGTAATAAGGTTATAAGGATAGAGTAAGTAACACAATAAGTACAGTCAGTCAAACCTGAAGATGTGACCTTTATCAGTAGTTGACCTTTATATACAAGTTAAAACTATATGCACTGTTCATTAATGAGAAAAATAAAGCTGAAAAAATAATGAGAATGTTACTTAGTGGTGTTATTTAGTTGTGTAAGGATATGCGTAAATCATTTTTTGCCAAATTGTTAATACTAATTACATCTTATTGTTTTTTCAGGAATAGTAGAAATCTATAGAATTGTGTGTAGGATTGCCTTATCTATGAAAACATCAGGTATATAGACATAACTGTTAAGTGTTATAGAAAACATCAGGTATATAGACATAACTGTTAAGTGTTATAGAAAACATCAGGTATATAGACATAACTGTTAAGTGTTATACATGTATAAAAGATATATTTGTGTCAAGACTTTATACCATATTATCTGAGACTAATACCAGATTTGAATATATATATATATATATGAGTAACACACTCTTATAAGAAGCAGGAACTGCTTACCCATCGCGAGCACCTGAGTTCACCACCAGCTTTTTGGTGGAGTCCGTGTTGCTCATCTTTTAATTTTTTTGTGTTGTCCTATTATGTGTCTTTATGTTCTGAGTTCCGTGTTCTGATGTCCATTACGTTTTCCGCATAAAAACAATGTTCTGTTCGTCTTTACCTCCAGTTATTTGTAGGGGGCTCATGTCTTATTTATGTTATTTGTGTTTGTTTGCGTATAGTGTTTTGTTTGTCTTCATCTTGTGTTACCTATGTTGCCAGTTTCTCTGGATTATCCATTTTTTTATTTTTTATTGCCCCTTTGGTACTCTCCAGAGTTTATTTATGGTAGTAAGACTCTTAAATCACACTATATCAGAGTGGTGATATATATATACTACATTATCACACTATATCAGAGTGGTGATATATATATATACTACATTATCACACTATATCAGAGTGGTGATATATATATATACTACATTATCACACTATATCAGAGTGGTGATATATATATATACTACATTATCACACTATATCAGAGTGGTGATATATATATATACTACATTATCACACTATATCAGAGTGGTGATATATATATATACTACATTATCACACTATATCAGAGTGGTGATATATATATATACTACATTATCACACTATATCAGAGTGGTGATATATATATATACTACATTATCACACTATATCAGAGTGGTGATATATATATATACTACATTATCACACTATATCAGAGTGGTGATATATATATATACTACATTATCACACTATATCAGAGTGGTGATATATATATATACTACATTATCACACTATATCAGAGTGGTGATATATATATATACTACATTATCACACTATATCAGAGTGGTGATATATATATATACTACATTATCACACTATATCAGAGTGGTGATATATATATATACTACATTATCACACTATATCAGAGTGGTGATATATATATATACTACATTATCACACTATATCAGAGTGGTGATATATATATATACTACATTATCACACTATATCAGAGTGGTGATATATATATATACTACATTATCACACTATATCAGAGTGGTGATATATATATATACTACATTATCACACTATATCAGAGTGGTGATATATATATATACTACATTATCACACTATATCAGAGTGGTGATATATATATATACTACATTATCACACTATATCAGAGTGGTGATATATATATATATACTACATTATCACACTATATCAGAGTGGTGATATATATATATATACTACATTATCACACTATATCAGAGTGGTGATATATATATATACTACATTATCACACTATATCAGAGTGGTGATATATATATATACTACATTATCACACTATATCAGAGTGGTGATATATATATATACTACATTATCACACTATATCAGAGTGGTGATATATATATATATACTACATTATCACACTATATCAGAGTGGTGATATATATATATATACTACATTATCACACTATATCAGAGTGGTGATATATATATATACTACATTATCACACTATATCAGAGTGGTGATATATATATATACTACATTATCACACTATATCAGAGTGGTGATATATATATATACTACATTATCACACTATATCAGAGTGGTGATATATATATATACTACATTATCACACTATATCAGAGTGGTGATATATATATATACTACATTATCACACTATATCAGAGTGGTGATATATATATATACTACATTATCACACTATATCAGAGTGGTGATATATATATATACTACATTATCACACTATATCAGAGTGGTGATATATATATATACTACATTATCACACTATATCAGAGTGGTGATATATATATATACTACATTATCACACTATATCAGAGTGGTGATATATATATATACTACATTATCACACTATATCAGAGTGGTGATATATATATATACTACATTATCACACTATATCAGAGTGGTGATATATATATATACTACATTATCACACTATATCAGAGTGGTGATATATATATATACTACATTATCACACTATATCAGAGTGGTGATATATATATATACTACATTATCACACTATATCAGAGTGGTGATATATATATATACTACATTATCACACTATATCAGAGTGGTGATATATATATATACTACATTATCACACTATATCAGAGTGGTGATATATATATATACTACATTATCACACTATATCAGAGTGGTGATATATATATATACTACATTATCACACTATATCAGAGTGGTGATATATATATATACTACATTATCACACTATATCAGAGTGGTGATATATATATATATACTACATTATCACACTATATCAGAGTGGTGATATATATATATATACTACATTATCACACTATATCAGAGTGGTGATATATATATATACTACATTATCACACTATATCAGAGTGGTGATATATATATATACTACATTATCACACTATATCAGAGTGGTGATATATATATATATACTACATTATCACACTATATCAGAGTGGTGATATATATATATATACTACATTATCACACTATATCAGAGTGGTGATATATATATATATACTACATTATCACACTATATCAGAGTGGTGATATATATATATACTACATTATCACACTATATCAGAGTGGTGATATATATATATACTACATTATCACACTATATCAGAGTGGTGATATATATATATACTACATTATCACACTATATCAGAGTGGTGATATATATAT
Source organism: Bathymodiolus septemdierum (assembly GCA_963383655.1). Taxonomy (NCBI): domain Eukaryota; kingdom Metazoa; phylum Mollusca; class Bivalvia; order Mytilida; family Modiolidae; genus Bathymodiolus; species Bathymodiolus septemdierum. Next base: position 43,761,402 of record OY726523.1, on the reverse strand, counting down.
ATACTACATTATCACACTATATCAGAGTGGTGATATATATATATACTACATTATCACACTATATCAGAGTGGTGATATATATATATACTACATTATCACACTATATCAGAGTGGTGATATATATATATACTACATTATCACACTATATCAGAGTGGTGATATATATATATACTACATTATCACACTATATCAGAGTGGTGATATATATATATACTACATTATCACACTATATCAGAGTGGTGATATATATATATACTACATTATCACACTATATCAGAGTGGTGATATATATATACTACATTATCACACTATATCAGAGTGGTGATATATATACTACATTATCACACTATATCAGAGTGGTGATATATATATATACTACATTATCACACTATATCAGAGTGGTGATATATATATATACTACATTATCACACTATATCAGAGTGGTGATATATATATACTACATTATCACACTATATGAAGGTGGTGGCATCAATAAACTATATCATATAAAAATGTAAGTAATATTTATACTACGGTTTTCCGAGTTAAACGGTTAAACAATCCAACACGAAGCATGGCTCTCTGAGAGTAATAAAAATACAGCCCAGATTTAAAGTGTGCAGTATATCGTATCTGCGTGTATTATTTCATAGTTCTTATCTGTTGCTTACATTCTGGTATATAAGCCATAAAAAGATCAAAGGAAAAGAATGCATTCATGTTACATGACTAACTTTGCTCCAAGACACTATATTACGTTATTAAAAAAAAACATGTGACTGCTTTATAAAGATGAATTAAGAACACACCTAAATGCATAACAATACATTTCTGCATTGTACCCATACAAAATTGGGTTATTTATTATGGTGTTTAATGCCACTTTCAACAATATTTCAGTTATATCGTGGCGGTCAGTTTTATTGGTGGAGGAAACCGGAGTACCTGGAGAAAACCACCGACCTGCCGCATACTAAATTGATTTTCATTGTAAAAAACACATGACAAATACATCTAATAAATTTCATTTTTTTTCAGCTTTAAGTACAGATAAATTATCACAAACTCTAAAAGATGTTGATTTAGTATGGAACAATTTAACTGCCTTCTTGGTAGGAGGTAATATTATGGTATGTATATTAGTACACTTATTTTGGTAGGAGGTAATATTATGGTATGTATATTAGTACACTTATTTTGGTAGGAGGTAATCTTATGGTATGTATATTAGTACACTTATTTTGGTAGGAGGTAATATTATGGTATGTATATTAGTACACTTATTTTGGTAGGAGGTAATATTATGGTATGTATATTAGTACACTTATTTTGGTATTTGTCAAGAAATAAGCAAGTTTTTGTTTGTCATGCAAACATTTGAAAAATACACTAAAATCAAGGAATTTTGTATAATATAGTAAACATATTGTATTTTCAGCCATTAAAAATACCCAGTATAGTAGATTCTATACTACTATTCCGAACCGCATCGGTGGTGTAATGATTGGCATACTCGCCTGAAGTGCAGTAGATCGTGGGTTCGAGCCCTGATCAGGTCAAACCAAAGACTATAAAATTGGTATTTGTTGCTTCTCGCTAAGCACGCAGCATTAAGGAGAAAGAGCAAAGACTTGTTGGCTCTCAGAATCAGGATAATGTGTCCCGAGTGGGGCGACATGTCTATCCGTGGGTTGTTGTTTCAGTGAGCACTATATAAAAATCTAACTAAGCTTGTTTGTCTAGTACAAAGCAGACATCATCATCATCTCATTGAAAATTTACTTGTTGCCACCATGATATAGCTGAAAAATTGCTGAGTTGGCGCTAAACAACTATCACTCACTACTTTAATATGCCCCTCCAATCGATTACTTATGGAACCAGACAGTTAATAAAAAGCTGAACTAAACGAAGTACAACAAGGGAGATGAACTAAAAAAATGTGATTAAAATTATAATGATTTTAATATGCTTTGGTAAACTAAGTCTCAATTTTTATGAAACATTTAATATTTACCAATATAGTAATACATCCATCTTATGTAAATTTAAAATAATTGAGAACAGTTTATGTTCTGCCCATATGCTATCATTGAGGAATTGCACAAACAAATTTAGCGGTTATTGAAAAGAGTATAGAGCTTTCGATTGTGAATGACATGTTATCTGTTAGATGTGACCCAATATCATGTGGTTAGATCTTAGTCGATCTCCATGTGAAAAAAAAAATCCATACAGCATCTAATTTAAACTAGGTTCCAGAGTATACATTTTATAAACATTTAAACTCCCAAAGCTATTGATGTATATTACGAATTTAGTTTGTTGCACATATTTTCATTGGTTATTCAACCCTGAATGTCAGCATATATTCGGAAAACAGACAGGGTATATATTTTCAGTCCCCAAAAATGATTAAAACATGAATGACAAAACATTATGCTTCACTGAATCAATGGTATAATACGGAATAATAAATGTATTTTTACCAAATTAAATACTGTTTTTATACTCAAAACGGCTGCATGAACAAAAAATATTACAACGGTTAATTCCGTCACAAATACCTGATCGATTCAGCAAACTCCTATGTTCCACGGCTGTACCATAACAAATAAACAAAACTTTGAGCCTTGAAAACTTTCGACGTCATGGGGCCACACCAAGGTTTTATTTACATGTTAACATTTAAATTATTGAAACTGTTTCGCAAACCCGTTGTTTTGTTATGTGACATATTAATGTTATATTTATAAAGTTCATAAAATTTACTACATGTGAAACTGTATTGATTTAGAAATTTAGTACAATATTTTCCATCATGAGACACCCCATACATGAAATATGACGTGACACATATTTTGACGTCATTGAAGAATGACGTCAAAGGTACGGAAACGGACATCTAGAGATACGAAAAATGAAAATAAAAGAGGCAAATTTATTTATTACAGTTGGATGTTGTATTGAAAAAAAACAATGGTTAAAAAACATTCCCGGCTTATGATATATATTCCCTTTGGCTGCGCCTCAGGGAATATAGATCCTAAGCCAGGAATGTTACATTATATACCCTGTCTGATAGCTGAATAACATATAATATTAGCATGAGATCAAATCCAATTTTTCGCTTTGAAATGAATTAAGAAGTACAATGTTTGTTATGGACCTATTTAGAAATCTGATTGGATGATGAGTTAATGTTTGTTATTATCATCGTGATTGGTCAATTCAAATATTTAAAAATATGGATGCTGAGCATGTACAGTACAATTTTCGAGGCATACTTCAGTGGATATTTGACCAGCATTGTTCATTGATAAAGGAAGATAAATACAAATAACCCAAGTTCGAATCCCGCTCATGGTGAGGTGTACTTGATACAACATTATGTGATAAAGTTTGTCGGTGACTTGCGACAGGTTGGGGGTTTTCTCCGGGTACTCCGGTTTCCTCCACCAGTAAAACTGACTGCCACGATATAACTGAAATATTGATGAAAGTGGCATGAAACATGATAACCCTAACCCCCATGATAGACTTGATTTTCTCTTTCAGCCTGATGACAACATGTTGAGTTTTAAGAATTGTTTAATAAAGTCTGATGATAGTGTGGCTCAGATGAGAGCATGTGGAGTGTGCTTATTGGATGTTAATGTAAAGAGTAAGGATTTCAACAGTGAAGAGGACTCTGTCAAGTTGACATATGGAGGCTTACAATATCATGCTACGTGTGCTAACTTTTGGGTGAATTGTGTTGATTCTATGCTTCCTTCTCTTAAGCTCCCAGAATTATTATGATGTTTGTTTGTAGACATCAGGGAATATTGATATGTCAATGTAGATGTCAAGAATATTGATATGTCAATGTAGATGTCAAGAATATTGATATGTCAATGTAGATGTCAAGAATATTGATATGTCAATGTAGATGTCAAGAATATTGATATGTCAATGTAGATGTCAAGAATATTGATATGTCAATGTAGATGTCAAGAATATTGATATGTCAATGTAGATGTCAAGAATATTGATATGTCAATGTAGATGTCAAGAATATTGATATGTCAATATAGATGTCAAGAATATTGATATGTCAATGTAGATGTCAAGAATATTGATATGGCAATGTAGATGTCAAGAATATTGATATGGCAATGTAGATGTCAGGAATATTGATATACCATTGTAGACATCTGGAATGTTGATATACCATTGTAGATATCTGGAATGTTGATATACCATTGTAGACATCTGGAATGTTGATATACCATTGTAGACATCTGGAATGTTGATATACCATTGTAGACATCTGGAATGTTGATATAACATTGTAGACATCTGGAATGTTGATATACCATTGTAGACATCTGGAATGTTGATATAACATTGTAGACATCTGGAATGTTGATATAACATTGTAGACATCTGGAATATTGATATAACATTGTGGACATCTGGAATGTTGATATAACATTGTAGACATCTGGAATGTTGATATACCATTGTAGACATCTGGAATGTTGATATAACATTGTAGACATCTGGAATGTTGATATACCATTGTAGACATCTGGAATGTTGATATAACATTGTAGACATCTTGAATGTTGATATACCATTGTAGACATCTGGAATGTCGATATACCATTGTAGACATCTGGAATGTTGATATACCATTGTAGACATCTGGAATGTTGATATGATGGATGAAAATTCAGCCTGAAAATGCCATAAATGTTGTGATGTATTTTGTTGTTTAAGCATCAAGGATTTAAATTATTGACTTATTACTTGTTTTAGTTAGTAGTTTAGATTTAAAAAGCAATTTTATTAATCATGTTTGATGCATTTAATTTTAAGGGTTTGGTATGTACATTAAATGTATGATAAATGTAGCCTTTAACAAACAGAACTACATGTTCTAGGGAGAACACTACCACAATACATGTCATGTACTTGTGCCTGTTCATTTTGTAGTTCTGTGATTTAGGAGATAATAGTGTCGTATTTGAAAAGATTTTCGGTCATCAGTTGTTGATTTGATGGTCGCAAATTGAGATTACCAGTGACGCTAACACCAGTAAGCTGATATAGTAAAACATGTCTAAACTGAACCTCGATGGGACCAACATTATTTCTCGGAATAGACAGGTGTTCAGGTTATACAGGATAAATTAAGAAAGATTTCCTACATTGGATCTTTATTTAAAGTTCAGTTTATACAGAATTCCGTTTTATTCAGGAATCGGTTTAGACAGGTTTAATTTATTTGCGACCATCAAATCACAACCAATGCCAGCAAAACTCCAAATACATTACAGTTACAGTAGAGTTCGCTTATAGCAAACAGGCTTATTATGAAGTAAAGATAAATCCCCGGTCCAATCACTATTTAAACAATGTATTTTTGAAGGCCTATTACAAATTTTTTATAGCGAAAATCAGGCTTATAGCGAAGAGAATTTTAAACCCAAACCACGTTTTTATTACTCAAATTTGACCTGATATAACAAAGAAAATTGCTGAACAAACAAATCGTTTACCTGTCTTCCGTTACACACGGACGATCACATATTAGAATGGCACTTGACACTTCCGTTGTCGGTAATTGAAAAAATCAATAATCCCACCTGTGATGTTGTTAATGATGTCAATCAAGACTTTTCTTTAAAATATTCAAACAATAAAATGGGTATTAATGATGTGATTAACAAGTTGTCAATTAATAACACACATGCTAATTTATTGCATTAAAAATTAATAAAGCATAATCTAAATTTTAATGAATGGATGCACAAACTAAAGAAATTAAAAACAAAGTCATGTGTGAGATTAATTCATTTGCTATTGTTTATTTTTTCTTTGATGATAGACTCTTTAATTAAACAGCAAAGTGGCTTTTAAATTTTAATTCTACCGTTGTTTTTCACACTGCAAGCCAAACATTGTCATAAATATGGTAACACATCCTCGTGGTGATCATTCAGTAATCAGTATGAAGGGCAATGCATCTTGTTACAATATATAATGTTGAAGTAATGTTTTATTTTAACTGCTGAATTGATAAATTTTATTAAACAATTCTCGATTTTGTTTTTCTCTATTCAAAAAAACAATGTCATATTTTAACAGTGTATTTAATTTATTCCTCAACATAGCTTGCATTATGAATGGTGTTACAAAAAAAACAAGGACTCACAAAACAAAATCCGCTGAAAGTATTTTATTACAACAAAATCGAGGTAAAAACCTTATTATCTGTCAAAAAATAATAAAACAAAGCAAACAAAACACTTACACATCACTTGAAATAATTTTTTTGAAATAAAAATTTTTTCAAAAGTACATTATTTCTCTTATAACGAACGATGCCTATAACGAAATAAGATCGATAGTCCCCTGGACTTCGTTATAAACAAACTCTACTGTATATCTATTCTAATGCATTTTCTGATAATTACACAACATTTTCAATTTACTGGATATGCTGTTTCAACATGTGTAAACTGTTTGTCAGCAGCAATCATGTAATTGATGCTGTCCATACAGGGGGATGCCGTGGTCATGATCATATGGTAGTTGGATTTACAACTACCTATGCAATGAGTGCCTATCACCACTAAAGTTGTGAGTTCGAATCCCATTTATGACAAAGTATACTCCATACAACATTATGTGATAAAGTTTGTCATTGTCTTATGGCAGGTCGGTGGTTTTCTCTGGGTACTCTGGTTTCCTCCACCAATAAAACAAACCACAACGATATAACCGTAATATTGTTGAAAGTGGCTATAAACACCATAACCCTAACCCCATATTTATTGCTAAAGGTATATTAAAAATAAATGGCACGATTGTAATTCATAGAAAATTCATGATATGTTGATTTAGGTTTAATGATGAAAACACATTATGATGTCCATTTTTTCCCCCAAAAAATATGTGTTATTTTAATTTCCAACTCCAATAGAAAGACAAACCAGACATTCCTAATACATGTATTTATTTGACTAAAGATGTTTTAGTTCTACTGGCCAAAGGCCAAGTGAACTTTTTAAAATAGTGCTACTTGACGTCCATTGTTTTTAACTTTCACATTTTTTAATTTCCTCCTAAAAAACTGCTCTAGCAAATGGAACCAATCTTGGCAGAGGTGATGATCCTTGGGAAAATGTGATTGAAATTTGTACAAATGAACTTGATCCGTCATGGGGGAGTTACTGTAAGGTGGCACCTAAATGGAGGGGGCCGTCATGGTCGTGATTGTATGGTAGTTAGATTTACAACTACCAATGCAATCAGTGCCTATCACCACTAATGTTGTAATTTTTAATCCCGTTCCGGCGAGGTGTACTTGATACAATATTATGTGATAAAGTTTGTTAGTGACTTGTGGCAGGTCAGTGTTTTTTTCTGGTTACTCTGCTTTCCTCCACCAATAAAACTGACTGCCACGAAATATTGTTGAAAGTGGCATTAAACACCATAACCCCTAACCCTAAATGGAGGAATTTAGTAAATCTGAACAATGTTAAGTAAATCCCGTTTACCTGGTGAATGATACAGGGTCAATATATATGCCACTAGTTTTACTATTTATAGAAATATTTGTAAATTTAGGAGTAAAAATGTGGAAGTGCAATATTGTTTATTATTTGTTATTTATCATTTGAGTCTTAAAGTCATAGTATTTAATAAAATATGATTATGTAAACCTTCGTTTTTATATTTTCATTTCAAGCCATGCAATTAATTTGACCTTCACCTTATTGCAAGACAAGTATCCAATATATTTTACAAAGAGCATAATCTGGACACTAAGCACACACACTGTATACTGTAAACGAATGTGAGTAAATCGTCATGTTTTACATATCACCAGTTTTAAATAGTTAATTATCCAATGTTGTGAACCACATCAATGGTGTAATGGTTAGCGTGCTCACCTCCAATGCGATAGATCGTGGGTTCAAGCCCCGATCGGGTTAAACCAAAGACTATGATATTGGTATTTGTTGCTGAGCATGCAACATTAAGAATAAAGAGCAAAGACTGGTTGACTCAGAGTTAGGATAATGTCTGAGTGGGAGGGCATGTCTACCTGCAGATTGTTGTTTCAGTGAGCTAGCACTAAAAAAATCCAGCCTGTTGGTCTAGTACAAAGTGGAGCTCATCATCATCTCATTGAAAATTACCTTGTTCTTGCCATGATTTGGCTGAAAAATGGATGAGTTGTCTTTAAACAACAATCACTCACTGACTCCAAAGTTGTGGGCAGTATGAAATGTCACACATGTATATTGTGATTAACATCACCATATTCTCTTCTCAAAACAATTTGAAACACATGTACAAAAAGTGAGTGTTTCCGAACTAACATGATTTATTAGATATATTTACAGTTCATAATAATGTAATTATTATTAAAGCTAAGGTTTTCCTCATTCGGGCATAGGTGACCTGAGCCGATTTTTGCTATCCTGTTTATGCCCTTGTTATCCACTCGGCAACGGAGTTGCGAAGGGATATAGTAACGCTACCGTCCGTCTGTCCTTCCTTCCGTCCGTCCTTCCGTGACATCCTTGTGCCCACTCTAGAATCAACATCCTTCAATGGATTTTGACCAAACTTGGTAAATTCTTAGTCCTTAGGAGAGTCTGGAACCCTTTTGATTTTCAAGGTCAAAGGTCAAGGTCACCAGGTCAAATTTTGTACCACGTAACATCCTTGTGAAAACTTTAGAATCAACATCCTTCAATGGATTTTGACCAAATTTGGTACATACTTAGTCCTTAGGAGAGTCTGGAACCCTATTGATTTTCAAGGTCAAAGGTCAATGTCACCGGGTCAAATTTTTACCGCATAGCATCCTTATGAACACTCTAGAATCAATATCCTTCAATGGATTTTGACCAAACTTGGTACATGCTCAGTCCTTAAGAGAATCTGGAACCCTGTTGATTTTCAAGGTCATAGATCAAAGGTCAAGGTCACCAGGTCAAATTTTTAGGCGAGGGGATACGCCACGCTTTGCGTTGCCCTTGTTATTTTCTTGCTTCCACATTTTTTTCGGGGGGGGGGGGGGGGGGGGAGTGGGTTCAAACGTTTGACTTTGAGCATACCTGATGGTTATTTCAGAAACGCTTTGTGTATACTAAATTTGATTTATCCTGCACTGATTCTATTTGAGCAGTCAAATTGTATTGCATGGACTTCACAGGAGACACCATCAAAAACGATATGAACGACGCTTACATCCTCTCTTATTAGACCATTTGGTAGTTGTTATTGGGCTTTTTAACATTGCACGATAAATACAATATATACATATATGTCTGAAAATCTCAAATTCATTTGCACTCGCTGCGAAACAGGACAGAAAAGCTCGCCCAAGACTCGCTTTTCTACCTGTTTCTAAAGCTGTACAGATACTGACAATGTACGTATATAGATAGTCTATACGTTTGTTTTAAGAGAAATTTTAACTTCTATTTAACAGTTCTGTAGTCATCCATTGTACAGGAAGTCTTTTCACTTGAACATATTGTATTATGAAACAAGTGTGGACACAGAAATGTGCTATCCAAAAGGCAAGTGTGGATGTCAATATTTCATATTATTAACTTTAAAAAAAAAATTCATGGACACAGGGGTCCTGGATTTTTTTAATAAAAAAATAATCCTGGATTATTATTTAAGTCCGGTCCTGTGTTTTTATTTCAAATTTTCATCATAACCCCCCTCCCCTTCCCAAGGGATATAAAATTGTATCATTAATAATAAATTAATAAATAATAAATTCAGATTTTCTATTTAAAATAAATCTCATTTACAAAACCACTGATATTTGTTCAATTTTTAACACTGATTTATGCTTTAGTCGCAGCAAATTTTTATTTTTCTCTTTAAACTGTCGAAATATAACATTTATTTAACTGTAAAATTCACCCCCACCCCCTTTTTCCCTGTTTTCTTGTTTAAATCAATGATCAACAATATTCCAGAATCAAACAAATGAATAAATATAACATAGATTTCTTTTTACCATGCAGAGTCAGTGTGTTTTAAATCGGTCATCCAATCAGGACGCTCTTTATTCTTGTCCAAGATAAAAATACATCGCTGAAATTACCTGTGGGTGTTTCCCCACTTCAACTCGTAAATTTACATAGAAATCAGAGATATTTCGTCATAACACTTCACACATGGTCTTGTCTATCATATTTCTTGAAGACAAGCATAAAATTGTATTGCATTTATCAATATTTTATGAGTATCAACAGTTTTTTCAACACCGTATCTGTTTCTCGATACAACCGCAACTTCAACTCGTAAATTTACATAGAAATCGGAGATATTTCGTCATAAAACTTCACACATGGTTTTGTCTATCATATTTCTTGAAGACAAACATAAAATTTTATTGTATTTGTGAATATCTTATGAGTATCAACATTTTTTTCAACACCGTATCTGTTTCTTGATACAGCCGCCCGATTACAGTGACCCGTGACCCACTTTAGCACGTTCTAGCAGTTTTTCCTTAATAATGTTGTTTAATTAAACGTATATTGGACTAGTTCAATCCAAACCAAGATTGGATGATTCCCTCCGTTGAATCCAAGTTGACTGCCATTACGATTTGAAGAAACGTGGAAATGTTTATATATATCTGATTACCAAATGCTTATTTAGGGGGATCTGGTATTTAACTGCACTATCAACAATATCTCAGTTATACCGTGGCGGTCAGTTTTATTGATGGAGAAAACCGGAGAAAACCACCGACCTGCCACAAGTCACTGACAAACTTTATCACATAAATTGGATTTGAAATGTTTATTTAGGTATTTTACGATATGTGTATTTAGATAAATCAAAGAATTGTAATCTCGTTATGGCAGGACAATTTACTTCAATGAGAAACGTTTAACATAATAACATGGACGGAGGACAATACTCCACTCACAAAAACTAGAAAGAACAACTTTTCCGGTTCATTATAAAAGATTGGACACAAGCTATCAATAATTACATTTTTATCTCCTAAATAACAAAAAATGCAATAAAAATCTATTCTTTGATAAGCATTAAACAAATAAACACATGTTCCCGGTGCAGACACTACAATGTATTGACTTCTTAATACAAATGTACATATTGTTCACTAAATTAGAAGGGCTTCTCAAGAATACAGATAGAAAATTCGCCCAGACCTTTAATTCCAGCCTATTGGATGATCTTCTATCATTGAACTTTTCTCGATTCGGTGATTATCTACATTGAAGTAAAGAATACTACTGAAACTCAAAAGTCTGCTTCTTACCTTGACCTTCACATTGAAATCGACAACGGAGGAAGATTAAAAAAAAACTACGACAAACACGATGACTTCACTCTTTCAATTGTCAACTTCTCTTTTATCAGGAGCAATATTCCAGCATCACCAGCGTATGGAGTTTAAATTTCACAACTCATACGTTATTCTAGAGCTTGTGTCCAGTACAGTGATTTTCTGGACAGAGCACGGCTGCTGACACAAAAGCTACTCAAACAAGGCTACGTTGTTCCTAAGTTGAAGTCATCGCTACAAAAATGTTACGGTCGTCATTACGATCTTGTTGAGTTACGAAATGTCCATATCTGAAATGACAATGGATCTTTTATTTTCTACGTATATTGTTTTCTTTACTCTATCGCTGCCAAAACTTTGACTTGACTTGACTGTACCTATGAGTAACACGGTGACTGTCTTATAAGAAGCAGGAACTGCTTACTCTTCGCGAGCATCTGAGTTCACCCCCAGTTTATTGGTAGGGTCTGCGTTCCTAATCTTTTTTGTTTTTTTGTGTTGTCCTGTTGTGATGTCCGTTACGATTTCCGCATATAAACGATGTTCAGTTCGTCTTTTCCTCCAGTTATCTTATATACGCTATTTGTGAGGGGTTTTTGTTGTTGCGCATAGTGGTGTCTAACTCATAGTGTGTTGTGATTTTTGTTTTGTTTGTCTTCGTCTTGTGTCTTGTGTACCAAATGTTGCCAATTTCTCTGGATTGTTCATTCTTGATTTTCTCTAACGATTTTTTTTTAGATACCTACGCCTTCAATAATATGGCCAATACACAGGAAGACCCCACACCTTTTATTCTATAAAAATGTGACATGCATTTCTGAAACAAGCAGAACAATAACTGTTCAGTTGTTAGGTCCTTGAGAGTTGCTTAATATAATTTTCATATGCCTTAATTAACACACGTAGCATAAATGTGTATATCCTATAATATTTAACACTGAGTACAGCTTTGCTGTATAATGGGTGGGTGGGTTCTGGTGTTTAACGCCACTTTCAACAATATTTCAGTTATATCGTGGCGGTCAGTTTTATTGGTGGAGGAAACGGAGTACCCGGAAAAACCACCGACATGCTACAAGTCAATGACAAACTTTATCACATAATGTTATATCGAGTACACCTCGCCTGAACAGGATTCGAACTCACAACTTCAGTGGTGATAGGCACTGATTGCAGAGGTAGTTGTAAATCCAACAATATGCATTCTACTCACTAATTGACAGATTAAGCCAGGAATATGTAATTGTTGAGAAAATATGAATGTTCTAAAATCGATGTTTTACTAGTTATTTTTATTATACTTTACGTACTAAGTAATTAAACCATTTCATTGGACAAACGGTATACTTGTTGATCTTCTTCAACTTTTATAATCTTATTAATTGAGAAAGCATGGTAATAGTCACGTAAGTCAAGCCCACATTAAACATAAAGGTTATCAATGTATTAATCTACCAGTCCGCTGAGACCAAACTTTAATGACAATCAGTTCTGGTCTTGATTTTCCAATTCGTATTTCTTCTTTCATCATCACCAGAGAACAGTCAAATTAATTAATTGTGACGCCGAACGCATTCAGTATAACACAATAAAACACGTTCCTTAGATAAATAGTGCTGCAAATGGAAAACTGTTCAGATGGATTTAATGTACCGAGAGAACATACAGCTAAATTATATATCGTTGGAAAGAGGATAATGGGGAGCATCGGAAAATTTTGTTCGTACGAATGAGAAATGGTCACGTTTTTTTAAAATCAGGGTTGAAGGTCAAATCTCAAAATCAAAAAAAAATAAAGATAAAATTAAATTGCCTATTTTTTTCAAAAATCTTTTGCTAAACGAAAACGAAATGGATATATTTTTACGATAATGTTACAAATGATACGATTGTGGTCTGTTTTTATCGTTATGTTTATACAACCCATGTTAAGATGGCGTCAATCTTGAACTATCTAATTTTCATAAAATTTAACAACAACAATGTAAACGGTACCTACATCCAAACAGGTTTTTGTATTTTCATTTTTTCTACAATGATTTGGTAGCTGATAAGTCAAAGTTATTTTCAAAGCTATCATGCGTAAGTTATTAGGTTATAGTGCCTTAATTTCCGACTTCCTGATGACCATAAATAACGAGAATTTTGTGTGCAATCAAACATTTACAATTAGCAGTCGTCCTTCTTGGAAACATTTGTTTGATGCTCTAACGGTGCTGAAGATGGGTTGAGTAAGTCATAGAAACATTTAAACAAAAAATAATTAATTCTAAAAAATCGAGGCGAAGCCAGGACAGAGACAACTTGTCTTTAAGTGCTGTTAAAATATCATTTTCTCTGCACCACTCAAAGAAAGCTGATAGCCACAGTGAGGATAAGGCTTCATATACTAATGTCAATGTCCGTATAGCACGATTAAATTGCTTACCGGTCATCATCTGCTCAACTGATCCAGCTGCATACACGGAAGATTCAATCAACAGATCTTTCAATCCACCATCACCTCAAAGTCTACCAATTGACGCAACAAAGCACGACATTGCATGAAAGCCTCATAACAGGAGAATATGAGTTTTAAATGTGTCCTGTTTAGCCCATTCAACCTGTTTCGCGATTGCATATAGTTGTTGGTCGAATGTTTGGATAGAATATGCTTGTCCCAAAGATTTTGTCATTTCTTGACACCTACGCATATACGTATATACCGTTGACATGTCACTTGGCTTTGCGTCTACTATTGGAGCATACGACACAACAGAATACTCAGTTCTGTATTCCTAAAGAGAACTGTTATATCCAGTCCAAAATGGTATAACTTGACATTCGACATAAGTTACAGACATTGGAAAATTTTCAATATCTCTTGAAAGTGACCTCAAAATAACTCAAAGAATTTCAGAAACGTTTTCCATTTGTCCGGCACAATTTGAAATTATTTCAAAAGCTTTGGGAAAACGTTTTGGAATTCCTCGTACCTTTGGCTTTGAGAACGGACAGAAGTGTTCATTTCATGCAATGTTTAACCAAAATAACATATATTTTTATCACACTCTGAATAAAAATTAAATGTTGCAACGACTTGTGAATTTTTCATTTACTCTAAAATTAACTTCTGTTATTGTACAAGGTTTAAATTTATATAAATTTTAAGAAAATTATGTTCCAAAGTCTTTGTCCTTTCCGTTGGTCTTGTATGGAACGGGATCCATTTTGCCCTCCGTAAGGGAAATACCTCATATAAAAATGTCAAAAAGGTATCATTTTACAGTCAAGTCAGAAACTGGGAAATTGTCTGTTGGAACCAAATATTGCTCGAATGTTAATTATGTGGTACTTACAAATGCTTAGTTTTGAAGCTGGTCGGTAATAACTTGTCTGCCGTGGACAACAATGGGTTCTGATTGGCTGATATTTAAAAAAATCTTCTAGTAAGCAACTAGGCACATATGATTATGATATTGTATGAATATTGATTAAATCCTCGAGTTAAATTTTGAGGTTTTAGTGCCGATCGAAAATTCAAGATGGCCACCACAGCAGTTTTTATTATGGTATAATAAATAAACAATATTTTTTGGAAACGACAAACATTGTTCAGCCCAAAGCTGTATCTGAATAGTTTTATGGAATGATTCTTTACAAAGTTGGCATTTTAGGGGGTTAGGGTTAGGGTTAGTGTGCTTAACGCCCCTTTCAACAATATTTCAGTTATATCGTGGCGGTCAGTTTTATTGGTGGAGGAAACCGGAGTGCCCGGGGAAAAACAACAACTTGCCGCAAGTCACTAACAAACTTTCTCACATAATGTTGACACCACTCCATGAGCTTGATTCAAACTCACAACATCAGTGGTGATAGACACTGATTGCATAGGCAGTTCTAAATCCAACTGCCATACGATCACGACCACGACGTCCCTTTCAAGACACCACAGACATCATAGAATCCAATCCGTACATGAATGGATATTAGACGTGGATGGGAAATCCAAGATAGCCGACATCGTAGGACTTGTTTTTAACAAAGGATCCTATACTAATATAGATAACAGATTTTTCTTTGCAAACTGTAAGAATGGTAATCACGTGATACAGGTTTTTGTGGACCTCTTGCTTGTGCAATATATTTCACGGTTATTTACTGATCTATCTATATCAGGATTGCTAGATTTTGGAGCAAATCCCCTAAGTGGTACTGTACCTGAATTTTCTGTTTAGTAAATAAATAATTCTTTATTTTTTTTTTTTTTTTTTTTTTTCTCAATTATCATATTAAATATAGCTTGTTATATCAATCCTATTTATTCTCAATAAAAACAAGTGTGGACACAGAAATGTGCTGTCCAAAAAGCAAGTGTGGGTGTCAATATTTCATATTATTAACTTAAAAAAAAAAAAAAAATCATGGACACAAGGGTCCTGTATTTTTTTAATAAAAAACTAATCCTGGATTATTATTTTTGCTTAAAGTCCGGTCCTGTGAATTTATTTCAAATTTTCATCATATAAAATTGTATCATTAATAATAAAATTTAACTGTAAAATTCACAAATAAAATTCACCACCCCCCCCCCCCCCCCCTCCCCCTTTTTCCCTTTTTTCTTGTTTAAATCAATGATCAACAATATTCCAGAATCAAACAAATGAATAAATATAACATAGATTTCTTTTACATGCATCTTTTTACCATGCGGAGTCAGTGTGTTTTAAATCGGTCATCCAATCAGGACGCTCATTATTCTTGTCCAAGATAAAAATACATCGCTAAAATTACCTGTGGGTGTTTCCCCACTTCAACTCGTAAATTTACATAGAAATCAGAGATATTTCGTCATAAAACTTCACACATGGTTTTGTCTGTCATATTTCTTGAAGACAAACATAAATTTATTGCATTTATCAATATTTTATGAATATCAACAGTTTTTTCAACACCGTATCTGTTTCTCGATACAGCCGCCTGATTACAGTGACCCGTGACCCAGATTAACACGTTTTTCACCAGTTTTTTCTTAATAATGTTGCTTAAAAATCAGTGTAACTATAACTTTGATTGATACAATTTCATTGTTACTCAGATAGTCATGATATTCATGATTCACATTTGGTTAAGTTTTGGAATAAATATACTACAGGAATGTGCATGTATAAGTTTGACCATGAAGTTTGGGATAAGAGATACATATTTACCAGATAATACATTTATAAATAAAACGATTCCTACCTTATATCATTGTATTGATATATGTTACCGCTTCAATTTATGTAAATCAATAAACTTTTTAAGAAGTGCCAGACATTGTATGCTGAATAATGCAGACACTGTTACAGTAGCAACAGTTACCAAAGTCGGATCATTTTATATGGAGAGAGATCAGTTCCCTAATGTAAGTTAATAATTTAGCTTTCAATCTTTCGATTTTGAGCGTACCTGATGAATTTTAGGGCACCTATAAAGTGCGAAACGAAAAAGAAACGAAACGAAACGAAACGAAATCAACAAAAACGAAACGAAACGAAACGAAATCAACGAAATGAAAACGAAATAAAGCGAAACCAACGAAAGCAAAACGAAATCAACGAAAACAAAACGAAATAGAAAATGGAAGAACAAATAATAGGGGCCTAAAAGAAATCAAACCTATTTTCACAATTACGATTCTAGACTACTTCCCGCACATGTCTCAGTGTCTTTCATCAGGAGAGGACAGGATTTGATCACCATTGAACAAGAATACTATGCATTTATTCAGCGGGAGTCTGTCCTTTTCACTTAGTGGCTTCTTTTAAATTTGGGAACCATAAGAGCAACGTCAAGTCTGTTGAAAGGAGAGGAATTAAAATAACAGAAGTGCAGTAGTTAAAGTTCACTAATAAATATTCCCGTCCGAGCAAAATTTAAAAATGTGTCGGAGAGACGAAAAAGTGTGACGATCGGACGGACAAACGAACGAACGAACAGCAGAAGTCCTATATACCCCAATCTTTTTTTGGCGGAGGTATACAAATCCTATCAAAAATTGACAGAAACAATATTTCATTCAAAGCAGTCCCTGGCATTATGCGTCTACATCAAGTCGTATCGACAAAATCAAATAATGATACCCCCCCCCCCCCCTCGAAATATTTAATGAAATCAATCCAAAAAAATAGTTTGGAATTTTTTTTCCCCAAAAAAGCTAAATTTGGAAAAACGACCCCAAAATAATTGTCCCAGCCTGCGTGTACTAAAATTATTTCATTTAATGCATCCGATTAGCTGAATTAAATAGGAAAATATTCTAAGATGTTAAGCAAAAATTGATGTCACAATTTGCCTATATACATGTACAATGTATGCAAGTAAATTTTTCCACTTAATTTGTGTTCTAAATATAGTTATCATTTATAAGCAGTTTTTGTCATTTCACAAGAGATTTAATTTGGTAAAAAGTCACGAGTATCAAATTTACATAGAAAATTCATTTTCCTTATACCCAAATGGTTTTAAGCAAATTACACTTTTATCTCCCTTACATTGCAGGTGAAAATGTTGCTATTAAATTTGAGCTCTAACGGTTATTTACATGCCTTGAACTTTCCTAATTCAACATTTTTTCACACTACTGACTAGTGGGCACACTTGGGACCAACATTTCATTCTTGAAGAAATTTTTGTTTCTATAGTTTTAATTTATAAATATCAATCTTGTGGAGACTATTGGTACTGATACTGGCATAATTGAACATGATCATGATATAATGTTTTGACAAATTTTTCAATCATGTTCATGATCAAAAGAAGTTCACGATTAGAATAAAAAAAATGCACCCAAAGTCAACACTGGGACCTGACATTTTTAATTGTTCTTTGAGAATTATTTGGTTAATAGTCATGTAAAATAGTCAACATTTTTTTAATTCGAAGGAAAATTATTTTCGAGATCCATTTACTACGCAGCTTAGTGTAAAAACACATCCATTATTTTATACAAACTACGCAATATACAAACACAAAACATAAAAAAACTTTAAAAAACGTCGTTCATTTTGTTTTACGTCTGTTACGTTTATAGGAACGAACATCGCGCGTAACGATGTAACACTTCGACTATTGAAGCTACATTTTAAATGGAGTGGATGTGGTCGAGTGGTATCCCAATCTTTTTTTGGCGGAGGTATACAAATCCTATCAAAAATTTACTTTAGAAATTAAAAAAAAATCTACATATCTTGTAAAAGTACATTTTTTCCCTTTGATCCCTTTTCATATTAAAAAAAACCCCAAATCACTCCCTCTCCAAATTTTTTTCTCGTATCAATAAAATTTGATACGGCACATATTTTTATACCCCCCCCCCCCCCCCTATCCAGCGGGAGGGGGGTATATAGTATATGTCCGTGTGTCCGTGAGTGCTTCCCTCACTGCCAATGCAATTCCTCCTTAACAACTTGATGGAATTGAATGAATCTTACAGGAAATCTTTAATACCATATGGCAAGGTTCATTAATTTCATGAAATCTTTAGTCCCAAATGGCATTGTGCACTTTCTATTTTTGTTTTCCCATTTTAACAGTTCTTGCAAAAATTTCTTCACTTTTGGACTTTGTCATTTAAGGCTATGTAATTGTCATACAAGGCTATACAATAGAGAGAGGATACTGTTGCGTTATCCATAGCTCTTCCTAAACAACAGAATGGATTTCAATAAAACTTCCAGAGTTTCTTATGTTTAGTTTTTGCAAGCATTAGTTTTTCCAGAAGTTCTTCTGTAAGGAGGGCGCTCACTGTACGTCCTGTTATGTTGCTGTTGGTTTTTTTTTTAGTTCTTCAAAATAGAACAATAGGATTTGAAATAAAAAGTTTATAGTGTTGGGTCTTTTTGACCCCTGTATATCTCGGAAAGAACAACGGTAAGACATTACGCTAGATCTGTTGGCACACTACCGAATAAAGGTAATAACAATGGTACCGTTCTCCAAGGCGCATTCAAAAGGGAAAGTCCACAAAAACAGCCAAAACCGATAAGAAGCTCAACCATCTGAGTTTTCAATCAACGGAAAATTTGACAGTTCTAAAATCTAATTCTAACACTGTTTGGTTTAATTTTCAGTGTTAGAATTAAATTTTAGAACTGTAAAATTTTTGTTCTTCCCTCGTCGGGATTTGAAACCACACCATTGATACACTGCAGCACCATTAGCCTTACGTCCAGCGCCCTAGACCACTCGACTACATCCACTCCATTTAAAATGTAGCTTCAATAGTCGAAGTGTTACATTGTCTCGTAAGGAAAATCTAGAGATAGACATAAGACATGTGTTTAAGCGTGTGTAGATAGTACATATATATACTTAATATTATAATTTGACAGCAATCTAACTCAGCAAATTTTAATATATTGTATAGGATAATGAAGAATTCATTATACAGTCACAGGAAATAAAGTATATTATACAAACATCTAAGCAGGTGACAACCATACAATATATCTTAGTAAGAAACTACCCCTTTACAACGGGGGCAAACATCAGCGGGGTACCAAAGTGTTTCATTGGTAAATCATATTATCACAGAAACAATTGTGTCATTCTTCATTAAAACAAAATTATATACAATGTATCACATTAATTTAATTGCACTTAATTATAAGTAAAAAGAAAAGAAAAAAAAGACATATAAAATAAGAGAAACACAATATTAAGTGAGTTCCTGATCGTCGACACATGACTCAATTAGATTAGCTTAATGGTGTATCGAGTACACCTCGCTTTAGTGGGATTCGAACTCGCAACGTTAGTGATGATAGGCACTGATTGCATAGGTATTTATTAATCCAACTACCATACTATCACGACGGCCCCTTCCACGACACAGAGACTTAAATCAATTGTTATTAAGAAAAAAGTAATATACCAGATAGCGAGAACAATACAAACAAATCACAATCGGGGTAAACAAAATAACAGTCATATGAAACATATTTACCTAACACTTTCTGAAAATCACCATGGGTGATTATTTTTCGTATGGTTTAATTTTCACTACCATCGTGTCTTCACGGCGTTTTCTATGATCTGTGACTATTTTGTTTCAATCTCTTTTTATTCCATTCAAAACTATATTTAGTAAACCATATTGCTGATTGTCTACCTAAAGACATGAAGAACTCTTCATACTCAATGATTGTCTACCTAAAGACGTGAAGAACTCTTCATACTCAATGATTGTCTACCTAAAGACATGAAAAACTCTTCATACTCAATGATTGTCTACCTAAAGACATGAAGAACTCTTCAGACTCAATGATTGTCTACCTAAAGACATGAACAACTCTTCAGACTCAATGATTGTCTACCTAAAAACATGAACAACTCTTCATACTCAATGATTGTCTACCTAAAGACATGAAAAACTCTTCATATTCAATGATTGTCTACCTAAAGACATGAACAACTCTTCATACTCAATGGTTGTCTACCTAACGACATGAACAACTCTTCATACTCAAGGATTGTCTACCTAAAGACATGAAGAACTCTTCATACTCAATGATTGTCTACCTAAAGACATGAAGAACTCTTCATACTCAATGATTGTCTACCTAAAGACATGAAGAACTCTTCATACTCAATGATTGTCTACCTAAAGACATGAAGAACTCTTCAGACTCAATGATTGTCTACCTAAAGACATGAAAAACTCTTCAGACTCAATGATTGTCTACCTAAAGACATGAAGAACTCTTCATACTCAATGATTGTGTACCTAAAGACATGAAAAACTCTTCATACTCAATGATTGTCTACCTAAAGACATGAAGAACTCTTCATACTCAATGATTGTCTACCTAAAGACATGAAAAACTATTCATATTCAATGATTGTCTATCTAAAGACATGAAGAACTCTTCATACTCAATGATTGTCTACCTAAAGACATGAAAAACTATTCATATTCAATGATTGTCTACCTAAAGACATGAAGAACTCTTCATACTCAATGATTGTCTACCTAAAGACATGAAGAACTCTTCATACTCAATGATTGTCTACCTAAAGACATGAAAAACTCTTCAGACTCAATGATTGTCTACCTAAAGACATGAAGAACTCTTCATACTCAATGATTGTCTACCTAAAGACATGAAGAACTCTTCAGACTCAATGATTGTCTACCTAAAGACATGAACAACTCTTCATACTCAATGATTGTCTACCTAAAGACATGAAGAACTCTTCATACTCAATGATTGTCTACCTAAAGACATGAAAAACTCTTCATACTCAATGATTGTCTACCTAAAGACATGAAGAACTCTTCATACTCAATGATTGTCTACCTAAAGACATGAAGAACTCTTCATACTCAATGATTGTCTACCTAAAGACATGAAGAACTCTTTATACTCAATGATTGTCTACCTAAAGACATGAACAACTCTTCATACTCAATGATTGTCTACCTAAAGAGATGAAGAACTCTTCATACTCAATGATTGTGTACCTAAAGACATGAAAAACTCTTCAGACTCAATGATTGTCTACCTAAAGACATGAAGAACTCTTCATACTCAATGAGTGTCTACCTAAAGACATGAACAACTCTTCATACTCAATGATTGTCTACCTAAAGACATGAAGAACTCTTCATACTCAATGATTGTCTACCTAAAGACATGAAGAACTCTTCACTCAATGATTGTCTACCTAAAGACATGAAGAACTCTTCATACTCAATGATTGTCTACCTAAAGACATGAAAAACTATTCATATTCAATGATTGTCTACCTAAAGACATGAAGAACTCTTCATACTCAATGGTTGTCTACCTAAAGACATGAAGAACTCTTTATACTCAATGATTGTCTACCTAAAGACATGAACAACTCTTCATACTCAATGATTGTCTACCTAAAGACATGAAGAACTCTTCATACTCAATGATTGTCTACCTAAAGACATGAAGAACTCTTCATACTCAATGATTGTCTACCTAAAGACATGAACAACTCTTCATACTCAATGATTGTCTACCTAAAGACATGAACAACTCTTCATACTCAATGATTGTCTACCTAAAGACATGAAAAACTCTTCAGACTCAATGATTGTCTACCTAAAGACATGAAGAACTCTTCATGCTCAATGATTGTCTACCTAAAGACATGAAAAACTCTTCATACTCAATGATTGTCTACCTAAAGACATGAAAAACTCTTCATACTCAATGATTGTCTACCTAAAGACATGAACAACTCTTCATACTCAATGATTGTCTACCTAAAGACATGAAGAACTCTTCAGACTCAATGATTGTCTACCTAAAGACATGAACAACTCTTCATACTCAATGATTGTCTACCTAAAGACATGAAAAACTCTTCATATTCAATGATTGTCTACCTAAAGACATGAAGAACTCTTCATACTCAATGGTTGTCTACCTAAAGACATGAAGAACTCTTTATACTCAATGGTTGTCTACCTACAGACATGAACAACTCTTCATACTCAATGATTGTCTACCTAAAGACATGAAGAACTCTTCATACTCAATGATTGTCTACCTAAAGACATGAAGAACTCTTCATACTCAATGATTGTCTACCTAAAGACATGAAGAACTCTTCATACTCAATGATTGTCTACCTAAAGACATGAAGAACTCTTCATACTCAATGATTGTCTACCTAAAGACATGAAGAACTCTTTATACTCAATGATTGTCTACCTAAAGACATGAAGAACTCTTCATACTCAATGGTTGTCTACCTAAAGACATGAAGAACTCTTCATACTCAATGCAATTAGCTTTTTAATGCAATAATTATACAAATGTATTTTTAAGTGTTTTTTATATTGCATGGTAGATCTTTTGATTTTGATGTCAGTTTAAATTGTATACCTACCACTTGTCAGGGGCCGTCGTGGTATAGAGGTTGAGTTTTACATCTACCATGCCAGCAGTGTTATCAGCACTAAACTTATGTTATTGTTGAAAGTGGCGTTAAACACCCACAGCCCTAAACCTAACCCTACCGCTTGTGCTACAATTTTCTGTAACAAAATTATCAGACGGCAAAGTCTTGTATGGCATGAAGTGGTTTTTTCTATGTTGCTTATTTGTTTTGTATTTGGTAAGATGCTCATTAGAGCTTGTGTTACTGTATTGTTAGATATAAAAAAAAGTTTGAAGATACCAAAGGGGTAGTCAGAAGTCGTAGATCGAAGGAGAACAGACAAAACAATGGCCAAAAGAAAAAGGACAAACAATGATCTACAAACCACTACACAGAAAACTAAAGATTGAACAGCACGAACCCCATTAGAAACCGTGGGTGAACTCAGGTGCTCAAGAAGAATTAGCACTTTCTGTTCTAGTGATGACACCTCTCTATAAAAGGTATTGTTTGTTTCTTTGCGATTTATGTTACATAAAATCATAAAGAAAGAGAGAGGCAATTTTTTTTCTGTGTTTGGTTTCATATTTCAATAGAATATATATAGCCATTTACATCCGATTTTGATGGATCGTTGAAAGTTTTATGTTAATTTGCAGGAGTTGGTACCTGCTGTATGTGTCAATCACAAATGTGCTACAGAAGAGTTATGTGTGGACCGCAACACATGCTTAGTATGGTGTAAGTATAATACTTGACTATATAAACGTTAGAGAAAACCGAAGGGGCAATCATTAATGTGTTGGACACCACTATACGCAATCAAAAGCAAATAACGTAAATAGGACACGAGCCCTCCTACAAATGGAGGCAAAGACGAACCGAACATCGTTTTTATGCGGATATCGTAACACGAACATCACAATACGGAACTAAGAACGTAAAGACACATATATTTCACGTTCAACGAAACCAGAGTAATTCCAAATATTTCTCATGTTCAAATTATAAGGTTTGGGCCCATAAAACTAGCTTAACCCCGCCACTCTTTAATGAAGTGCCTAGATACCAATGCAGGGAAGTGAGCGGTTACGTATTTATGTTAGGGGTATCCATTTTGCCTCTTTCTACCATTTCCCCCGATTGGGACTTTAGAACTGTTCTGACGGTGTGGTATTTTTAGAACTGTTCTGACGGTGTGGTATTTTTAGAACTGTTCTGACGGTGTGGTATTTTTAGAACTGTTCTGACGGTGTGGTATTATTAGAACTGTTCTGACGGTGTGGTATTTTAAAACTGTTCTGACGGTGTGGTATTTTTAGAATTGTTCTGACGGTGTGGTATTTTAGAACTGTTCGGACGGTGTGGTATTTTTAGAACTGTTCTGACGGTGTGGTATTTTTAGAACTGTTCTGACGGTGTGGTATTTTTAGAACTGTTCTGACGGTGTGGTATTTTTAGAACTGTTCTGACGGTATTTTTTGTTTTTCATTTTATTATCCATATACATGTGTTCTGAAAATTAAATGCAAACATTATAATATTTATTACCATTAATTGAAAACAGTTCATTACAAGTAACTTTTATATTAATTGTCAATACCTCAAGCGACATGCATGGAACATGAGCACCCTTCTCTTCCGGTTTTTGCAGGAGTCATAAAAGTTGGTATAACTTGCTGTCCAATTCTATTGATTATGTACAATAAAATATTATGTAACTAAGCTAGGAGTCCAAGTTGTGTGCGTTATTTAATGTTCACCAGCTAGTGTTTTATTTATCTGTGATTTTTAGACCTGAACTGTTCCCTTGTCAACTCTAGGACGATTCTCTTATCTTTTTCTTGTAGTCAAGACAGTGGTAGCCAAACAATAGTAACTATTATCTGTTTTGGGAATCTAGAAAAATATTTTATATTATAATATATATGTATATCTTTAACTTGTAATTGCATTAATTATTTCTTCACGCTGTTGTTTGTTTACAACCGAACTCCTGTTAAACATTAGTATATATGTTGTGTACAAGTTGTAAGTTTGTACAAATTATAATTTGTATGAAAATTCTGTACAAATTATGATTTGTATTATAGGTTTGTACAAATTGTAATTTGTATGAAATTAGAGAATACAAATTATAATTTGTACAAAATCAGCATAAAAATCACTTATAACTTGTACAAATTTTCTTATATTTGCAACTATTTAAAGTATAGAAATTATTAATATCAATACAAACTAATTTTTATTAGGGATTCTATAAACTAATCAGTATATATTGAAATTGAATAAAATATATCACAATTGTGCTTAAGGTAATAAAGTTTTGGTGAGTTCCACTTGTATACGGTTAATCTTAGTTATTGATTTTGGGTGAACAGTTCTTTCAAATAAGGGTCATATTTGAGATTCAGTTAAGTTGGGAGGTAAAAACTGTAAGAATGGTTGATCAGCAGGATAGGTTTTACCGTGAAGTGTTGGAGCTATCCAGGAATAATACTTCCAAACAAAATGTTCTCTATACCAAATGAAAAAGTCGATGAACTCATAGACAAGGTTCTTCATGCAAAGACTGTCTTAAAGAAAAATGATCAGGAAAGACATTTGTTGAAGAAATTCGATGTCATGCAAGTTTCGGAATGCAAAAGCTGATACGAAGACAATTGAACGAAGGTGATCTAATACTGAATACTATATTTTACGGTTCACTGACTTGGTTAAGGTCTCCGAGGTTGTCATCCGTCCCAGTAGTCAGTGTTTCGGCACTGACATGGTTTATTACATATCCACGGTTTTATTACCATCACTTAGTCGATCACTTTGGTACGTGGACTATTAGTCTCCGAGGGTATCATCTGTCCATTAAGTCAGTGCTTCGTCACGGATATGGTTTATTAGATATATTAATATTTTAAAAGTACATTTCCCAAATCATATAATTTATTAAAACTGAAGTCAATCTCACTCAGCCATAGTTAACTTTTTGCTATTTTTACAAGACTTTTGAATTATTTAGCTTTCCAATCTTTTGTTTATGAGTGTACTTGATGAAGAGTGTCATAGAAACGCACTAAATTATATATCTGCGTCTTTTTCCACAATGCCTATGCTACGATTCGAATTATTTCAACTATGTCATGACAAAATAAAATCACAGTTAAGATGTTTCTTTATTTCGGAGGTAGACTAAAATTGATGCTTTCTATGAAAATATTTGATATTCTTATTCTCTGAGATCGAAAAGGTCATTAAAGAAACGTTATAAAAACCAGAAAGGGCAATCAAGAAACACTGCCAACATTGGGCACACCACAAAGCAGGAAAACTAAATAGATGAGCAACACGGACCCCACCAAACACCGGGTGTGAAGAAGAGTTTGAAGATAATCAAAGGGGTAATCAGAATCCGTATATTGAAGAAGAACAGATAACACAATGGCCAAAAGAAAAAGTACAAAGGACAAACAACGATCTACAAAACATACACATAAAACTAAAGATCGAGTAACACATCGAGTGAACTCATGGGCTTCGCGAAGAGTAAGCAGTTTTTGTTTTTTTAAGATATAATCGGGTGGTAGAAGGATTGAGATGTGTTCCATCGTCAACCAATTAACAGCCAGGAAATCTGACCAATCAGAAGTCGCCATTTCCGGCCGATTAGCCATTCAGAAACCATGAAAAAGAACCAATCCGAAAGCAGGATACAAAAAGAAACAACCAATCGACTGCAGAGACTCACACTTCATTCGACATGTCACGTAAATCAAAATCAAAAGACCAGACCAAAAGCATTGAACATTCCGTTTACCCTGACACAAGGGGATCTGCTACAGGAAGCCTTAGCAGTAACGTTCGCCAAAGACCAGACCGAAGCATTGAACATTCCGGTCAAAGTACCCATAGAAGGTGGAAGATACGCAGAACTCACAGAATGGAATGGCAGTAAGAGAGTGGATCTGAGATTTTGGAGCTTGAACTTGAACAATAAAATATTAAACTTGATTTCTGTGTTAGTCATAATTACACCCAAAGAGACCTCATCCTACCTCCCTCCTCCTCCTCCTCCTCCTCATCAGCCCTCCTTCCCTCTGTACCCGATAATGAGTATAAGTGGATAATGCACTATCAAGATCATTTCACAAAATTCAGAGTGACAATGGGAGGGAGCCTACTGCCAACATTATAACTGAAGTCAGATCACTATGGCAAGAACTTGTAATTGTTCACGGCAGGCCAAGACACCCACACAGTCAGGGTTCTGTTGAAAGGGCCGATGCTGACATTAAAGAAATGATAATATCATGGATGAACCATAATGACACAATCCAATGGTCTGAAGGATTAAGATTTGTGCAATTTCAGAAAAACCGACCCCATCACAGAGTCATAGATCAACCTCCATATAAAGCTTTGTTTGGTGCTGACCCACAAATTGGCTTGTCTTCTTCTTCTATACCCAAGGAATTACTTCCTCAGCTAGAGACTGAAGAAGACCTTGAACAAATATTAGCAGATGCAGGTGAAGGTGATACAACAGATGTCACAACTGATGACGATGCATCTGCTATCTCCAACGATATATCTGAGGCAGATACAGATTCCAATATTCCCTCTGCCGAGGCACTTCAGTCTACATCATCTTCAGTTACCACTGAAATCGCCCCCAATAGTGAGGAAACACCAGTTGTTCAAATACTAAATCCTAACAATTCTGATAATGATGTTCAGTTGGTTGAACCGGTCAAGGATACAGCTACGTCTGAAATTGCAACAGACATTACAGAAACGCCTATTCAACATGCACGAAAACCAGCCCTATCAGGACAGCAAATTCAGGCTGAGAAACTGATGAGAACCACAAAACGAAAGTTAAGTGAACTTTCCGTTGGAAACAATGTAATAATTCCGATTCCACAGTATGATCGTGGACCAACAGATCCTAGAAATATATTGGGTGTAATTGAAGAGGTGTCTGAGTATGGCTATCGTGTTGGCACTTCTGTTGGGAAATTGTTAGGGTATCTTTGCAGGAACCAAATAGAAGCTGTAAATGACACGAGTCTTAGCATCTCAATGATTCCATCTCTACAAATATCCTTGCGTGAGGCAGTTCGCAAAATTTCCAAAACTGGAGGTCAGGGTTATCTGAGTTGCAAGTGCAAAGGTGGTTGCAAAACTTCAAAATGCAAGTGCAAAAAAAAATATCCTGTGTAGTTCACGTTGTCATGGTTCTATGACATGCTCAAACAAGTAAATTTGAAAACTGGAAGTTGATTGAACTAAAAGTACTTTTGACATGATTTTGTAAAATATTGTTAATGTGTTTTCTTCTTTATTAAATTCAGTTTGTATTCATATTAAGAATTCCTTCGTTTTGAACAGTTGTAAATAGGTAAAACATTGTACAAGTTGTAAGTGATTTTTAGGCTAATTTTGAACAAATTATAATTTGTATTCTCTAATTTTGTACAAATTATAATTTGTATTCTCTAATTTCATACAAATTATAATTTGTACAAACCTAAAATACAAATTATAATTTGTACAGTATTCTTATACAAATTATAATTTGTACAAACTTACAACTTGTACACAACATATATATACTTTGAAATGTTCAAAATAAAACTTACCAATCATCACAGATGTATAAAGCAATTTAATTATATCTCTGAAATTACAACATGGTTATAGGGTAGGAATATGGTGATAAACGCAACTTTCAACAATATTTCAGCTATATCGTGATGATCAGTTTCTATTGATGGAGGAAGCCATATGCCATGCTCAAAGTATACACTTTTCGTCAGTTTTAAGTTCGACTATTAATCAGATCTTCAAAAATCAATCTGTGAAATAATTTAAATGTAGGGTGGAAAATATTCAAAATTCTGATATTTGGAAGTAAATAAACGTTAGAGAAAATCGAAGGGGCAATCAAGAATGGACAATCCAGAGACACTAGTAGTATTGGTTACACAGTACGAAGAAACACAAGATTGAAAACAAAAAAGATGAGCAACACGGACCACACCAAAATCCGGGGCCGAACCCAGGTGCTCGCGAAGGATAAAACCCTGAAAATTAACAACCAAAGTTCCATTTCGACTAGATGTTTGTGGTATTTTTTGTTTTTATTTTTATTTCTCAATGGATGCCTTGTTCTAACAATATGAACACTCAACATACATTAGAAGAGAATTAAATGCTATTGTGGGGGCAATAATTGCCAAAGGCATATTCAATTTTATCTTTGTAAGGTTCGAAAATACTATTCTAAAAGACATTATTACGAACAAGAAACGAACATACTGTCTGAAGACACTTGACATATTCCTATCAATATAATCAATAGTTACTTATGCAGATGGAAAAGCCCAGATTTAAATGTTACTGTAGTGCAGAACACTCGCATCGGTGGTGCAATGGTTAGTATACTCGCCTAGCGTGCGGTAGATCATGGGTTTGAGCACCGATCGGGTCAAACCAAAGACTACATTTGTTGCTTCTCCGCTAAGCACACAACAATAAGGAGAAAGAACAAAGACTGGTTGGCTCGGAATTAGAATAATGTGTCCTAGTGGAGCGACATGTCTGCCCGCAAACTGTTGTTTAAGTAACTAGGCGTGTTGGTCTAGTAACTTGTTCTCGCCATGATATAGCTGAAATATTGCTGAGTTGACGTTAAGCGACAACCACTCACTCACCCCAAAGGAAAGTACCATATCAAATGGAGACACATCCAATTTTTTTAAAGAATTTTACTTACACACAATCCCAATTGAGGTGAAATTGATAAACTACTTGATATGAGCGATTTAAAAAAATCCATTTGATGAAATAATGTCCGTATTTAAAGTAATAAAAATAAAAAGCCACTAATAAACCATGCCCGTGCCGAAACATTGACTACTGCATAGGTGGATGATACCCTCAATACTTGTAGATATATAACTAAATTTAGAAACGTATATCGGTAACTAATATCTTGTTATTAACAGTGATGAAAAACCCAAAGCCAATGATACGTCTGAAATATATCAACTCAAAAACTAGATGTCTTGGCAATATCTTAAATGAAAAACAAAAATAGACCACACAACCACACTGTCCAATAAGGGTAATAACAAAATTACCGAACTCCGAACAATCTTACAAAGGGAAAGTCAAAACTCACAAGTATATAAACAGACAAAATCAGTCAACAACCGGAAAACTGTGAAAACCGTAATGACCCTGACCTGGTACAGGCATTTCTAAAGAAATGGTGGGCCGAATCAGATTTCAAAGCGCCAAACCTCCCGCTTTCATTACGGCTCAAAGTCTCCGGCTGTCACTACAACAGTATCTACAACAATACTTGAACAAAACAGGTAAAACAGTTGGTTCCAAAAATCCAATTGCAAAATCGTAAAAACACACATTTGACACCCCAAAAACACATTAACATGACCGCTCTGTCTCCTAGCTTGGTACGGGCACTTCAATAAAAAGTGTGGCATTAAACTAGTTGTATGGACACAAACCTCCCACAACCAAACGTTTTATGTGAGTAAATTGCTAACCGCACATACAACTGTGTAATTCGTATAACATTACTTTTTCTTTGGAATAAATTTACGAATAAGTAATTGGGCCGGTTCGTTTCTGCAATGAACATGGCCGTAACTGCATTGAGGCAAATAAGGCAAATGCCTCATACCGAAATTGACGATTTAAAAAAGAAATGTTTATGCAAAGATTTTATTTTAAAAATATATAATATAAATCTCTATTCCGATAGAAACGATATCCACTGAATGAATTCGTTTAATGTCTACGGTTATCGTTTGAAGTCTATCGACATCGTTGCGATGAAAGACATAACTGACTTCTGCTTTTGACGAAGCTAAAACCTTGATACAGTTACTAAATACAAAGTGCAATGATGAACAGTTTGATTGTTTATTAGTAGAGCAGAAAAAATTGCGGAACGATTAGAGGTAGATTTAAAACCAAAGCGACGTGTTGGTGTCATGTTCATCGGGAAAATGCTGCACCGGATAAAAGCCCAGTGAAACATTGGCGCATAAACCTTTTTCCCCCTTTATAGATCACGTAATATTCGAAATGGAGAGACGCTTTCCAGATGACTTGAAAAATCATATGACGGGATACTATTTAATCCCTAAAAACCTGAGAAATTTAACTCCCGATGCTCCTGAATCATTGTTTGTCGCTTTTGACGCAGATCTGCCTTGTAAGGGAGACCTTTCGGTGGAAATTGAAAGGTGGAAATGGAGCTTTGAACTTTTTGCACTACATTAAGTAACTTAAAAATTTGCACAGAATTCAGGTTCAAAAACAATATTGATGTTCACAACAAATGTAAATAACTATATAGTTTTTCTTTTGTCAAAACTAGAAATAGACAAATATATGGTCTAGTCCTGTGTCACCTCCACATTGCTAACAAAATTAATCAAATTAATTATTACTTATTGCATTGTTGACCTAAAAAATGTCAACCAAACACAGAAAAATTGAAAGCTTAATGGAACCAGTACTTTAATGAACGATGATTCTCCAAATTAATGATTTTTGTGTAAAAAAAAAAATGTTGCCAAAGACATTTGATGTATTAGGCTAAATTTTGAATTTAGTCAATATATTCTGAATAGAAAGCCTCCAAATAAATATTAAAATGATTGAAAGAAGTGAAAGTGCTATTGCACTAACAATGATTTGTTGCAGAAGAACAGAAGAAGCCATTCCTAGGTTTGGGTTACCAGTAGTGACCGAGTAAAAAAAACAAATATAAAGTTTTCCACCATCTTGGTCCGAATACGCCGCTCAATTTAAAACGGTATAACTCGTCTCGGTGTACACCGGGCGTACACGGTTCCAGAAACGAACAGATAAAAAAATACGCCGGATGTAAACGATGTACACCGAATACCAGAAACGGACCGGCCCAATGTTATCCTCTGACGAACATCAGAGATCTCGACCTGACTGGCGACAGATGTATCGATCAGAAAGACGACAGATGTATCGACCCGACATACGATAGAGTTATCGAACCGTCTGACGATAGAGGTATTAACGTCAAGAGCAATAGAGGTATCGAACTGATGAACGACAGATATATCGACCAGACAGACGACAGAACAATAGAGATATTCCCTTGACGAAGGACAGAGGTATCAACCTCACGAACAATAGAGATAGTCCCTTGACGAAGGACAAAGGTATCGAACTGACGGACGACAGAGGTATCAACCTCACGAACAATAGAGATATTCCCTTGACGAAGGACAAAGGTATCGAACTGACGGACGACAGAGGTATCAACCTCACGAACAATAGAGATATTCCCTTGACGAAGGACAGAGGTATCGACCTGACGGACGACAGAGGTATCAACCTCACGAACAATAGAGATATTCCCTTGACGAAGGACAGAGGTATCGACCTGACGGATGACAGAGGTATCAACCTCACGAACAATAGAGATAGTCCCTTGACGAAGGACAAAGGTATCGATCTGACGGACGACAGAGGTATCAACTTCACGAACAATAGAGATATTCCCTTGACGAAGGACAAAGGTATCGACCTGACTGACGACAGAGGTATCAACCTCACGAACAATAGAGATATTCCCTTGACGAAAGACAGAGGTATCGATCTGACGGACGACAGAGGTATCAACCTCACGAACAATAGAGATAGTCCCTTGACGAAGGACAGAGGTATCGACCTGACGGACGACAGAGGTATCAACCTCACGAACAATAGATATATTCCCTTGACGAAGGACAGAGGTATCGACCTGACGGACGACAGAGGTATCAACCTCACGAACAATAGAGATATTCCCTTGACGAAGGACAGAGGTATCGATCTGACGGACGACAGAGGTATCAACCTCACGAACAATAGAGATAGTCCCTTGACGAAGGACAGAGATATCGACCTGAAAGACGACACCGTAAGCGTGATATTTAAATCAATTTAACTTCCATTAATGTATGTTTTTGTTTGTTTGATGGTGTTTAACGTCACTTTCAACAATATTTCAGTTATATCGTGGCTGTCAGTGTTATTGGTGGAGGAAACCGGAGGACCCGGAGAAAACCACCGACCTGTCGCAAGTCACTGACAAACTTTATCACATGATGTTGTATACCTCGCCCTGATCGAGATTCGAACTCACAACATCAGTGGTGATAGGCACTGATTGCATAGGTAGTTGTAAATCCAACTATCATACGATCACAGCCACAACGGCCCCTTCATTTAATGTATATGTTTATAACTAATATATTTATAATAGTGGTAATTGTAGAAATTGGATAAGAAATGTAGAACAGATAATCTGAATAATAATGAAACCATGTTTTAATATTAGTGTACATCGATTGTGGAGAACCAGTTAAAGATGCTGGAGCAATAATAGAATACAGTTCAACCAAGGCATATTCTACAGCGCATTATCAATGTAAAAGACCTCAACCTCCTCATAGTGGGATAGACGACATCTCGTGTGAACGATCAGGCCAATGGACTTCTCGTTCCATATTGAAATGTCCAAGTAAGTTGTTTAGGCAATACATTAGACAGTCTTTGGGAATTCCATAAGTAGAAAAAAAAACGATGACAAAATTAATAAAATCGTAGATATCTAATTTAGTGCGCACGACTCGTTTAATTTAGGTCATGTCTGTGTTGACAACAAATAATTGCAAACATCTGGCCAAAATCAAATAATTCGTCTATCATGTGTATATATATAGGTGTAGCGAAATTTAAATGTTTAAGGTAAAATAATATATAGAAATAATATATAGATGGTCTATAACATAACTCAAAGAACTTTCACCTAATCGTGTTCGATTGTTTAACAGTTTAACTCGGAAAACCGTGATATAAATGATTTGTAACATGAAGCCATGCAATATCACATCTAGGTCGTCGATTATTGCACGGCTCTGAGAGTTATAAAACTACAAACTAGATTTAAGGTGTGCAATATCTCCTATATGCGTGTATTATTTCATAGTTCTTAGCTGTTCTTTCATTCTTGTGTATAAACCATAAAAAGATCAAAGGAGAAGAACGCATCCATGTTACAAATATTACATACAGTAAAAGGAAGGGAGATTATCTGTTATGTAATTAAGTAGGCATATAAATAACACGATACTAAGGTATGTCATGTTTATAGAATGTCCATTGAGTTCTGACGTAGGAAGAAGAGTTTGAAGATACCAAAGGGAGGTAATCAGAATCCGCAATTCGAAGAAGAACAGACAACATAATGACCAATAGAAAAGGGACAAAAGGACAAACAACTTCTACAAAACACTACACAGAAAGCTAAAGATCGAGCAATACAAACCGCACTACAAACCGGGGTGGCGGTTACTCATTAAATCTCTCAATTGTAATAACTGGGATGATTTTGAGGGACCTCAATCTTTGCTACTAAAAGGAGGGTTGTCTTCTCTAGAGTTGAGCAAATGTTAGCAACTAATTGTTGCCATTCAAGTTGTAAAATGAGGATTTTATAAATGTACTCGCTTAGTTGTACATGTAAATGACTTTTAGAACATACAATGTAGTAGATGCAAGGCCAACAAGACTTTTAGAACATACAATGTAGTAGATGTAAGGCCAAAAAGACTTTTAGAACATACAATGTAGTAGATGTAAGGCCAACAAGACTTTTAGAACATACAATGTAGTAGATGTAAGACCAACAAGACTTTTAGAACATACAATGTAGTAGATGTAAGACCAACAAGACTTTTAGAACATACAATGTAGTAGATGTAAGGCCAACAAGACTTTTAGAACATACAATGTAGTAGATGTAAGGCCAACAAGACTTTTAGAACATACAATGTAGTAGTTGTAAGGCCAACAAGACTTTTAGAACATACAATGTAGTAGATGTAAGGCCAACAAGACTTTTAGAACATACAATGTAGTAGATGTAAGACCAACAAGACTTTTAGAACATACAATGTAGTAGATGTAAGGCCAACAAGACTTTTAGAACATACAATGTAGTAGATGTAAGGCCAACAAGACTTTTAGAACATACAATGTAGTAGATGTAAGGCCAACAAGACTTTTAGAACATACAATGTAGTAGATGTAAGGCCAACAAGACTTTTAGAACATACAATGTAGTAGATGTAAGGCCAACAAGACTTTTAGAACATACAATGTAGTAGATGTAAGGCCAACAAGACTTTTAGAACATACAATGTAGTAGATGTAAGGCCAACAAGACTTTTAGAACATACAATGTAGTAGATGTAAGGCCAACAAGACTTTTAGAACATACAATGTAGTAGATGTAAGGCCAACAAGACTTTTAGAACATACAATGTAGTAGATGTAAGGCCAACAAGACTTTTAGAACATACAATGTAGTAGATGTAAGGCCAACAAGACTTTTAGAACATACAATGTAGTAGATGTAAGGCCAACAAGACTTTTAGAACATACAATGTAGTAGATGTAAGGCCAACAAGACTTTTAGAACATACAATGTAGTAGATGTAAGGCCAACAAGACTTTTAGAACATACAATGTAGTAGATGCAAGGCCAACAAGACTTTTAGAACATACAATGTAGTAGATGTAAGGCCAACAAGACTTTTAGAACATACAATGTAGTAGATGCAAGGCCAACAAGACTTTTAGAACATACAATGTAGTAGATGCAAGGCCAACAAGACTTTTAGAACATACAATGTAGTAGATGTAAGGCCAACAAGACTTTTAGAACATACAATGTAGTAGATGTAAGGCCAACAAGACTTTTAGAACATACAATGTAGTAGATGTAAGGCCAACAAGACTTTTAGAACATACAATGTAGTAGATGTAAGGCCAACAAGACTTTTAGAACATACAATGTAGTAGATGTAAGGCCAACAAGACTTTTAGAGCATACAATGTAGTAGATGTAAGGCCAACAAGACTTTTAGAACATACAATGTAGTAGATGTAAGGCCAACAAGACTTTTAGAACATACAATGTAGTAGATGTAAGGCCAACAAGACTTTTAGAACATACAATGTAGTAGATGTAAGGCCAACAAGACTTTTAGAACATACAATGTAGTAGATGTAAGGCCAACAAGACTTTTAGAACATACAATGTAGTAGATGTAAGGCCAACAAGACTTTTAGAACATACAATGTAGTAGATGTAAGGCCAACAAGACTTTTAGAACATACAATGTAGTAGATGTAAGGCCAACAAGACTTTTAGAACATACAATGTAGTAGATGTAAGGCCAACAAGACTTTTAGAACATACAATGTAGTAGATGTAAGACCAACAAGACTTTTAGAACATACAATGTAGTAGATGTAAGGCCAACAAGACTTTTAGAACATACAATGTAGTAGATGTAAGACCAACAAGACTTTTAGAACATACAATGTAGTAGATGTAAGGCCAACAAGACTTTTAGAACATACAATGTAGTAGATGTAAGGCCAACAAGACTTTTAGAACATACAATGTAGTAGATGTAAGGCCAACAAGACTTTTAGAACATACAATGTAGTAGATGTAAGGACCAACAAGACTTTTAGAACATACAATGTAGTAGATGTAAGGCCAACAAGACTTTTAGAACATACAATGTAGTAGATGTAAGGCCAACAAGACTTTTAGAACATACAATGTAGTAGATGTAAGGCCAACAAGACTTTTAGAACATACAATGTAGTAGATGTAAGGCCAACAAGACTTTTAGAACATACAATGTAGTAGATGTAAGGCCAACAAGACTTTTAGAACATACAATGTAGTAGATGTAAGGCCAACAAGACTTTTAGAACATACAATGTAGTAGATGTAAGGCCAACAAGACTTTTAGAACATACAATGTAGTAGATGTAAGGCCAACAAGACTTTTAGAACATACAATGTAGTAGATGTAAGGCCAACAAGACTTTTAGAACATACAATGTAGTAGATGTAAGGCCAACAAGACTTTTAGAACATACAATGTAGTAGATGTAAGGCCAACAAGACTTTTAGAACATACAATGTAGTAGATGTAAGGCCAACAAGACTTTTAGAACATACAATGTAGTAGATGTAAGGCCAACAAGACTTTTAGAACATACAATGTAGTAGATGTAAGGCCAACAAGACTTTTAGAACATACAATGTAGTAGATGTAAGGCCAACAAGACTTTTAGAACATACAATGTAGTAGATGTAAGGCCAACAAGACTTTTAGAACATACAATGTAGTAGATGTAAGGCCAACAAGACTTTTAGAACATACAATGTAGTAGATGTAAGGCCAACAAGACTTTTAGAACATACAATGTAGTAGATGTAAGGCCAACAAGACTTTTAGAACATACAATGTAGTAGATGTAAGGCCAACAAGACTTTTAGAACATACAATGTAGTAGATGTAAGGCCAACAAGACTTTTAGAACATACAATGTAGTAGATGTAAGGCCAACAAGACTTTTAGAACATACAATGTAGTAGATGTAAGGCCAACAAGACTTTTAGAACATACAATGTAGTAGATGTAAGGCCAACAAGACTTTTAGAACATACAATGTAGTAGATGTAAGGCCAACAAGACTTTTAGAACATACAATGTAGTAGATGTAAGGCCAACAAGACTTTTAGAACATACAATGTAGTAGATGTAAGGCCAACAAGACTTTTAGAACATACAATGTAGTAGATGTAAGGCCAACAAGACTTTTAGAACATACAATGTAGTAGATGTAAGGCCAACAAGACTTTTAGAACATACAATGTAGTAGATGTAAGGCCAACAAGACTTTTAGAACATACAATGTAGTAGATGTAAGGCCAACAAGACTTTTAGAACATACAATGTAGTAGATGTAAGGCCAACAAGACTTTTAGAACATACAATGTAGTAGATGTAAGGCCAACAAGACTTTTAGAACATACAATGTAGTAGATGTAAGGCCAACAAGACTTTTAGAACATACAATGTAGTAGATGTAAGGCCAACAAGACTTTTAGAACATACAATGTAGTAGATGTAAGGCCAACAAGACTTTTAGAACAGACAATGTAGTAGATGTAAGGCCAACAAGACTTTTAGAACATACAATGTAGTAATGTAAGGCCAACAAGACTTTAGAACATACAATGTAGTAGATGTAAGGCCACAAGACTTTTAGACATACAATGTAGTAGATGTAAGGCCAACAAGGACTTTTAGAACATACAATGTAGTAGATGTAAGGCCAACAAAGGGGAACCTT